>BOPN01003423.1:10000-12500 GCA_017312705.2 Penaeus japonicus | reverse complement strand
AGAGAGAAATATACAGACGACCTGTAGACACTCCATATTTCGCAGAGCGAGTCATAATTACACTCATATATTTGAAACCAATTCAGCCAGCTGTAATTTGCAAATAGCTAAGAATTTCAGAGAATATAATCTACGAAAATGAATAATCAAAAAAAAAAAAAAATTAGGACAAGGCATCCCTAAATTATCCGCAAAGAAATGAAACCAATTTCGGAATTTTCGAGACCGTGTCTGAATCCCCGAGACACGCATATGAATCACCAAGTAAGGGCCACGCGTGCTGTTCCGAATCAAAACTTGCTTCGTTCGAGACGCTTCGAGTATTTTGAAAAGGAAGTTTCGTGTGTGGGAGACTGATGGAGATATCCTGGCTCGGTACATCATGAAGATTACGTCATTTACGAGGGAGATGTGGAGGGTGGAGTGGAGGGTTGGGGAGGGTAGAGAGGAGGGTTGGGGAGGGGAGGAGGGGAGGAGGGAAGGAACGGGGATCCAAACAAATCGACATTATTAACTACAATACGTTTTGCATAACTCTAAAGGGCCCATTCATGACGTCAAGAAGAAGAAGAATTAAGCTAATAAAAAAGAAATAATTGAAAACAAAAATTATGAAAGTAAAAAAATAAATAAAGGAAAATGAGAAGATAAATAATCATAAAAGAAAGAAAAAAGTAAGTAAAAGAAGAAGAAGAAAAAGAAAACGAATAATGAAATTGAAACAAGTGTTTAAACGAAGTAGCATGAAAGCAAAAGATATTAAAGATTAGGTACAAGGCAATGCTTTTAGATGTCTAATGCTGCAGCCATGTATGTACCGTGAGGGTATATGCCGTGTATATATACCGTGTATACATACCTTCTGTACCGTGTATATACCGTGTATATACCGTATATATATACCATGTATATACCGTGTATATATATATATATATATATATATATATATATATATATATATATATGTATATCGTGTATATACCGTATATATCGTGAGGGAATGGCGATAATGATATGATAAATCTGAAGTAAATTCGTGCCAATCAGTCTTTTAGAAGTAGAAGGACATGGAGGACAATGTCATTAAAATAACATGTAATGGAGCGAATCAGGTGTTAATTACTTAATTACCTGTTAATGACCTCACTAAGACAAGGACTGGGTCAAGCACGCTGATGTAATGTTCATGATTACATTTTGTTCTCTTTGTTA
Source organism: Penaeus japonicus (assembly GCA_017312705.2). Classification (NCBI taxonomy): domain Eukaryota; kingdom Metazoa; phylum Arthropoda; class Malacostraca; order Decapoda; family Penaeidae; genus Penaeus; species Penaeus japonicus. The sequence continues at coordinate 11,288 of BOPN01003423.1, read as the reverse complement.
CAAGTAGTGTGCTGTGCGCGCGCTCGCCCGAACACCCCCCCCCCCCCCTCCCCCGCCCTGTCGTGTTCCCTCTCTCTGACAGTACGTAATCACTTGTCTCAATAAACTCAAAGTCAGAGTCAAAAAAGTCTCTCTGATATGAAGGGATGACCAATTCCGGAAGAGGGACGATGGAAATCCCCGTGCCTACGCGGGTATTTCGGGGGCATTTCAGAATATTCTGGGCAAGCAGAGGGGGAAACTTCGGATGGGAGGGACACGTGACTCATGGCTCGAGTGTGTTTTGCGCTTCATTGTAAATTCAACGCGTTAGAAAGCTAGTGAACTAATACAGCGCGTTTTGATTGCTACCGCAGTCAAAGTTCTGAGGCCTTAAGATAAACCAATGATACCAACTAGGTTAATAAAATAAACTCGTGATCACCACATGTTCAGAATTTAATAACATGTACAATAGTGTAGGTGTACCTATGTCAATCATTTCCCAGTGAGAATGATAACAATGACAACAAAAAGAGAATATCAATCACAACAGCAGCGAGTTTGCGTGGGTTTTCTGAACGCGGAAAATTTTGAACTAAGCCACTCACTCCTTGCTGACGCAAAGAGATCTCCAGTACGTAATTTTATATATATATATATATATATATATATATATATATATATATATATATATATATATATATGTATGTATATATTTGTATATGTATGTGTGTGTGTATGCATATGTGTATTGATCTATGTACGAATGCTCATATAATTTTCTTCATTCTTATCAGCGCGACTAGTTGCCAGATGTCAAAATTTTCGTTGTAATATTTTGTCCTCCATTCACCAGTTGAACACAAGCCTTGCCGGTGATAACACACAGACTTGTTTGCTCCTTCTGTTCTCTCTGATTATCGGATTGTGAAAGATATGTTGACAGTATTTGACAGGATCTTTTTATACGAGGTAAGAGGTTGATAAATAGCAACACAGGAAGAAGGGGGAAAAGTAATTATAATACTTCGTATGCATATGTAAAAAGGAATACGATTAATTCTGATTGTTGAACCCTTGATCGATCTAAAAAGCGTTCATTGTAAATCAAGTGGTATATTTGGTGATTGTTGTGGCATCCAAGTGAAAGAGAGGTGCAAGTATTGCATTGGCAAAAGTGGACAACAGAATGTGACTCAGAAGTGCGAAGGAAAAACGGAAAACCACACACACACACATACACACACACACACATACATACACATACACACATACACAGACACACACACACACAGTAAATAGAGCG
>BOPN01003422.1:160000-161693 GCA_017312705.2 Penaeus japonicus | reverse complement strand
ATTATCATTATCATTATCATTATCATTATCATTATCATTATCATTATCATTATCATTATCATTATCATTATCATTATCATTATCATTATCATTATCATTATCATTATCATTATCATTATCATTATCATTATCATTATCATTATCATTATCATTATCATTATCATTATCATTATCATTATCATTATCATTATCATTATCATTATCATTATCATTATCATTATCATTATCATTATCATTATCATTATCATTATCATTATCATTATCATTATCATTATCATTATCATTATCATTATCATTATCATTATCATTATCATTATCATTATCATTATCATTATCATTATCATTATCATTATCATTATCATTATCATTATCATTATCATTATCATTATCATTATCATTATCATTATCATTATCATTATCATTATCATTATCATTATCATTATCATTATCATTATCATTATCATTATCATTATCATTATCATTATCATTATCATTATCATTATCATTATCATTATCATTATCATTATCATTATCATTATCATTATCATTATCATTATCATTATCATTATCATTATCATTATCATTATCATTATCATTATCATTATCATTATCATTATCATTATCATTATCATTATCATTATCATTATCATTATCATTATCATTATCATTATCATTATCATTATCATTATCATTATCATTATCATTATCATTATCATTATCATTATCATTATCATTATCATTATCATTATCATCATTATCATTATCATTATCATCATCATCATCATCATCATCATCATTATCATCATCATCATCATTATCATCACCATCACCATCATCTTCATTGTTATTATTATCATCATCATTATTAGCACTAAAGAGTCCAGTGAAGAGTGCCAGATAGAAAGGCCCAGTGACGTATGCTTGAACGAACTTTGAGCTTACAGTAGTGTCTGTAGTTCCACCACAGGATAATTGGACAGGTGCCAGCCCATACCTTCTACTTAACCCTTCTTGATGTCATCGGTGCACCAGCTGGGCAGTCTTCCAACCCTTCCTTGACGAAGTAACAGATGAATAAAAGAGAGAGAGGAGAAAGAAGAGTGAGAGGGGGGGGAGGGAGAAAACGGAATAGAAAGAGGGAGGGGAGGAAAGAGAGACCAACAGACCGAACGGACAGACGGGCGAGCGGACAGACAGACAGACGGACGGACCGAACTAGGCAAGCCTTAGCTATACTTTATAGAACATTTAATATTTTGTCTCGACCCTTTGGCTTAGAATGAATTGATTCCTTATGTTTAAAAATGAAATGTATTTGCATTATATCGTAACTAATCCATGCAATAAAACGAAGCAATACAGGTGTGTCATCAGCTTCCCATGCCAACCTAACCTCACCTATCTCTTTCTCTACTTTACCTTAATTTATCTAATCTCATCTGACCTTACCTAATGAAAAGTAAAGTAACGTTCCCTCTCCTCACCTATTACTAGCATGCCTAATCTATCCCAAGCAACTTGGACAGAAATATGGGCGGACCGCTTCTTCCCAGCTGTCTCAAGGGGTAAACTAATAGACTATCTTTAGCATGACTGTTCAAGGTTCAACACAAAGTAGCTCCAGATTTAAAATTGGAAAGGTTCGGGTCACTTGGTTGGCAGAATGAAAGATGATAAAATTAAAATCGTTCGA
>BOPN01003422.1:135000-145000 GCA_017312705.2 Penaeus japonicus | reverse complement strand
CTTCCCCCTCCCTCCCACTCATCCCGTTTCTCTCCCCTTCCTCCTCCTCCTCCTCTTCCTATATCTTCCCCCTCCCTTTTCCCTCCCTCCCTTCCATCCCCCGTCTTCGCATATCCTTTACCTGTATGTGAAAGCACTTAACACCTCATCACCCCGTCTCTGCTCCTTTTACCTCCCTCATCACCCCCCCTCCCCTCCCCCCTTGTTATCTCCTCTCTTGTTGTCTTCCCTCTTCCGTGGTCGCCCTTCCTATTTCTCTTTTCTCTGGACGATTCCTTTGCGCCCTTACGTTTTTTTAATATCTTTCTTCTATTGTATCTTCCCTTTTCTCTTTCGATGCATTTTTTGTCAAGTTCTTTACCTACCGTTTGCTTCTCTCTCGTTTTTTATATGTTTCTCTTCTCTATCGTATCACCCTCTTCCTGCTGCTGCTGCTGCTGGTTGCTGCTGCTCTCGTCTCTCTACCTCCTTTTCCTGTCTGTCTGTCTGTCTGTCTGTCTGTCTGTCTGTCTGTCTGTCTGTCTGTCTGTCTGTCTGTCTCTCCACCTCAACAGAGCGCAAACTTTACGTTCTTAATCTCATAAGGAACGAAAATCCGATGTTTGCACCAGGGGGAACCTTCTGGAGGGTCTCCCCTCCAAAGGAAAGGGAGAGGGGGAAGAATTTTGTTTATTTTTGCATTTGTCTGATGGGGGTGAAGGCGGGGTTGGGGGTTGCTTGATTATTCTCCATCTTCTTCCTTCCTTACCCTCCTCTACCCTAAGCTCCTTCTCCCTCCCCTTTTACCCCCTCAACCCCTTCCTTCTTCCCCATTACCCCCCACATCCCTCTCCTCTTACCCCCTCTACCCCCTCCCTCTCCCCCCTATACCTACTCTATTTCTAATCTAAATACATTTAAAATAAAATTGAGAGAACATGTCCTGAATTACCAATGACACCAGACGCTTGAACACCAAGCCAAACATGGTATTTCAATCACTTGTAATGTTAATATGTTGTCTATATTGGCCACACATGTAAGTTATATTGACCATGTTAATACTATGTTATTATACAATGTAAATATTATACATGTAAATAGAATAACCATTTAATTAATGGAATAAAGTATTTTGAATTTGAATTTGAATACTCCTTGGCCTCCCACTTACCCCCCCCCCCCCAAGCTGACCTGAGGCCGTGGGAACCGAGTTCAGATGGTCAAGCAGATATACGTTTCGTGGGCCAATATTACGCGCCCTCTCTTCCCTTACTTGGCCTCCGCACCCTATCATCAGCGGGTCCGGTAGGCTCGGAGTTGTCGTCGGGTTAGGCCTACAAAAATGGCTAAAATCGAAAGGGGTGAGTGAGGGTGGCGCTGTGGGTTTGATGCTCTTCGGGGTCGGACTGTCGGTCTGATTGTCTGGTTTTTGTTTCTTTTTCTGTTTCCATCTCTCTCTCTATCCCTCTCTCTCTCTCTCTCTTTCTCTATCCCTCACTCTCACTCTCTCACTCTCTCTCTCTCTCTCTCTCTCTCTCTCTCTCTCTCTCTCTCTCTCTCCCTCCCTCCCTCATCCATCGCCATATTTCCAATGGAAATATCTTCCCAGGCAGGAAAATCGATTAGCTTTCACGTCCAGAGCGATTTCCTGTTTGCTTTATACGGGAGAAGTGATTAACAAGATTCGAATGAGCTAAGACTCCTCCACCCCCTCCCACCTCTCTTCTCCCTCACCCCCTCTCGTTTCTCCTTTCTCTTTCCACCCTCTTCACCTCTCCTCATCAATGTCCCTCGTCTCTCTCCTCCCTCCTCTCTTCCCTTTTCCTTCTCCCGCCTTCCCTTCCCTCTTCTCGCTTCTCCCTTTTCTCTTCTCGCTTCTCCCTTTTCTCTTCTCTCCCCCTCTCCCTCATACCGCTGCTTTCTTCTTTCTCCCCTCTTCTCACTTGCCCTTCCGTCTTCTCTCCCCCCTCTTCCCTCTTGTATCTTCCCCCTTTCCTCCTATTCCCTTCCCTTCCCTTCCCTCATCCCTCCTGCTACCCCTCCTCCCACTTTTTTCATCCTTTTTCCCTCCCCTTCTCCCATTTCCCCTCCTCCCTCTCCATTCGTCCCTCCTCCATTACTAAGAGCCAGTGTACGAATTCCTCCCGCAGGACTGGGGGGGGGGGGGGCAAAGAAGAAAGAAAACATAAAAAAAGCATAAACGAAAATGTATCACGATTATGAGAGCGAAAACCCACAAGCGATTAGCCACGATTCCCGTCACACGCCCGAGCAAGCACCGGTCGGTCGGGTTCGGTCGGTCGGTCGGTCGGGTCGGGTCGGGTCGCTTAACTTCCTACCCCCACCCCCTACCCCCTTCCCCACTTACTCCGACGGGTAACCGCATATCTACGACAACTTTTTATCATTGCTCTCGTTGCCATTAAAATCATCATTAGTTGTCCAACTCTGTGTTTGTTTTCGATATAATAGTTATAACTACAATTTTCTTTGAAATTGTTAATGTTTTTTGTTATTGTTGCTACTGTTGTTCCTCACATAAAGTAACGATTGATGTTACTATTATCCTTAAGAACCTTGAGTCCAATAACCCAAGACTATTGCAGCCTCGGAGAAAGAGGGCGCCAGGCACTCCAGTCACACACACAAGCCCTTTGTCGGGCGAGTGACCGACCTCCGATCCGGAACAAGGACATGCACACACAAAAGAAAAAAACAAAGGATTCTCTTATTGTCTTTGTTTGCTGTGATTCCCAGAATTGCGCAACATGATGAATCCCAGCATCCACAAATTTATCTCCCTCATCACTGTATATTTCTCTCTCCTCTCTACTTCCTCCCCCATTTCCCTCCTCCCTACTCACTGATTCCACATCCCTCTTCCCTCTTCTATCTTCCCTCTTCCCTCCTCCATCTTCCTTCTTCCATCCTACCTCTTCCCTCCTCCCACCTCCTTCCTCCCTCCTTCTACCTCCATACTCCCACTCCCCCCCCCTCCCACCTCCTATCTTCCTTCCACCTCCCTCCCGCTTCCCTCCTCCCTCCTCCGAATCTAACAGCCTCCAAACAGCCTCCACAAGTACACCTCTCTCTATGCTGTTCTAACCATCCGTCCGGCGCCAAGGGCGAGCGAAGGAGTCGTTTCCTTAAAAGGGTCGTTGTTGGCTCCCGAACGGCGCTTGAACAATGGTCTTCAGAGTCCCACACGCAGCGACACTTCAAGCAGCGCGACAAATAAACAAACAAAGACAAGAGAGGTGGAGATAAATCAAACAGCTGTTCTCGGTCAAGGAGGGGAACAGAGGAAAGACGAGGGAAGAGGAGGAGGAGGAGGAGGAGGAGGAGGAGGAGGAGGAGGAGGAGGAGGAGGAGGAGGAGGAGGAGGAGGAGGAGGAGGAGGAGGAGGAGGAGGAGGAGGAGGGGGAGGGAGGAGGAGAGGAGGAGGAGGAGAAGAGGAGGAGGAGGGAGGAGGAGAAGAGGAGGAGGAGGAGGAGGAGGAGGAGAAGAGGAGGGAGGAGGAGGAGGAGAAAGGGAGGGAGGAGGAGGGGAGAAGGTGAGGGGAGGAGGAGGAGAAGGGAAAGAGGAGGGAGGAGAGGGGAAAAGAGGGGAGGAGGAGGAGGAGGGGGAGGAGGAGGGGAGGAGGGGGAGAAGGAGGGGAGGAGGAGGAGGAGGAGGAGGAGGAGGAGGGGGGATGAGGAGGAGGAGGGGGAGGAGGAGGAGGAGGAGGGGGGATGAGGAGGAGGAGGAGGAGGAGGAGGGGGAGAAGGAAGAGAGGAGGAGAGGAGGAGGAGGAGGAGGAGGAGGAGGAGGAGGAGGAGGAGGGAGAGGAGGAGGGAGAGGAGGAGCAAGAGGAGGAGGAGGAGGAGGAGGAGGAGGAGGAGGAGGAGGAGGAGGAGGAGGAGGAGGAGGAGGGGGGGGAGGAGGAGGAGGGGGAGGAGGAGGAAGAGGGGGATGAGGAGGAAGAGGGGGATGAGGAGGAAGAGGAGGAGGAGGAAGAGGAGGAGGAGGAGGAGGGGGAGAAGGAAGAGGAGGAGCAGGAGGAGGAGGAGGGAGAGGAGGAGGAGGGAGAGGAGGAGGAGGGAGAGGAGGAGGGAGAGGAGGAGGGAGAGGAGGAGGGAGAGGAGGAGGAGGAGGAGGAGGAGGAGGAGGAGGAGGAGGAGGAGGAGGAGGAGGAGGAGGAGGAGGAGGAGGAGGAGGAGGAGGAGGAGGAGGAGGAGGAGGAGGAGGAGGAGGAGGAGGAGGAGAAGGAGGAGGAAGAAGAGGAGATGATGATGAAGAAGAAGAAAGAGAAAGAGGAGGAAACAGAGAAGAAAGACAGAAAGTAAGATCAAATAGGGAATGAAAAAAAGACGAGAAAAATACAAAGAAAAACAGAATAATGATAGCAAGGAAAGAAAAAAACACCAACCCTCGCCATTCCCATCCCTTCTCTCAAGTCCATATCCCAGTCATCCCGTGGGCGGCGTGCAGGGAATGGGATGGGCGTTTGGGCAGCCTTAACCTTCTCACTCCTGCCTTTCCGAGATGTGGGTGCATGAGGGGAGTGGGAAGAGGGGGGGATAAATGAGGAGGAGGAGGAGGAGGAGGAGGAGGAGGAGGAGGAGGAGGAGGAGGTAAGGAGGGAAGGAGGGAGGGAGGGAGAAAGGGAGGGTAAAAGGGAGGGAGAAAGCGAGGGAGAGAGGGGGAGGAGGAGGGAGGGGGGGAGAAAAGGGAGGGAGGGAGGGAGGGAGAAAGGGGGGAGGAAGGAGGGAGGGAGAAAGCGAGGGAGAGAGGGGGAGGAGGGAGGGAGAAGGAGGGAGGGGGAAGAAGGGAGGGAGGGAGAAAGCGAGGGAGAGAGGGGGAGGAGGGAGGGAGAAGGAGGGAGGGGGAAGAAGGGAGGGAGGGGGAGGGAGGGGGAGGGAGGGAGGGAGGGAGAGAGGGAGAAAGGAAGAAAGGGAGAAAGGGAGAGAGGGTGGGAGGCAGAGAGGGAGGGAGAAGGGTATGGAAGTAGGGAGAGTTTGGAGTGGGTCATCTAGTGAAAGTTTTATCCACCTTAACCCTCCCTCTCCCCCCGCCTCTTTTTTACCTACAACCCGAGCGTTCGAGGAAGACCGCTCCTCTCGCAGTTAACTCTCATATCCCGTTTAATTATGCATATTCAATCGACCTAATCAATTCTAAAATGAGGTTAAAAATCTCGAACACAATGCGCGATCCGCACGCAAAACATCGTTACAAAATGCCACCTGTCCACTTACTCCCTTTCCCTTCCCCACCAGCCTCCCCCTCCCCTCTCCTCTCCTCCCCATCGCCATTCTCTTTTCCTCTGACCCTCCCCAACCCCCACCCCCACCCCCACTCCCTTCCCTTCTCTTCCGCCATCCTCTCAGCTTGCTTCTCTCTCTCTCTCTCTCTCTCTCTCTCTCTCTCTCTCTCTCTCTCTCTCTCTCTCTCTCACTCTCTCTCTCTCACTCACTAATCACTAACTCACTCACTCACTTACTTCCCTTCATAGAGATGTTTATTTGAATTTCACCTAATTTTGTATATGATTAAATACTGTTTGTATAACTCTTGTCTTTTTTCTCCTTCGCAGGTGAGTCAAGGCCGGAGACAGAGCGCGAACAGACAGCTGGTCACGGTAGGGAAATGCTGTCTTTGGAGCTCATGCACGCTTATTATTGGCTCTCCCCCTCCTTCCCACCGTCCCTCCCTAGCTTCTCCTTTCCTCCCTCTCATTTCCTTTCTCTCCCCTTCCCATCCCATCCCCTCCCATCCCCTTCCCCTTCCCCTTCCCTTCCCTTCCCCTTCCCCATCCCTTTCCCTTTCACCTTCCCCTTCCCATTACCACCACCACCTCCTCCCCTTTCCTTTCTCCGCCCCATCCCCAGCTTTGCCCCGCGCATGCCTAACAACAGGGTGTGATTACTTACGCCCCCACCTGCACCTTGCCCACTACCCGTGTCTAATGCCCGGGAGGAGGGGGAGGAGGGTGTTGTAGGAATATAGTGGGGGTGAGGGTGGGGGAGGCAATAGGACATCGAGGGTGGAGGGTAGTGGTAGGGGGGGGTGGTATAATGAAATCTACAGCAGACGCTTTTCCGACGGGGACCCGCCGCTAATTTCACGGTGTCACGCTCAAACGAAAGCAGCGTGAAGGTGTCGCTTAGGTAATCTCCGTAGCGTAACCCCCCCCCTACGCCCCCCCCATACTCGCTCCCACCCCCCTCCCCAGTAATCTCCCCCCTCTCCTCCCCTGCCCCTAAGCGATCTACGTCCCTGGGATCTCCGCGGGGTCCTTGGGGTTCCCTGCGTCCTGATCCGCTCCCATTTGTCGTTCCAGCTTCGAATACTTGCATTCCATTCTTCTGTTCATCTCTCTTCCTTGTTTTTCTTTTCTCCTCTTCTTTCTCTTTTTCCCTCTTTTCATTTTCTGTTTCATCAACCTTTTCTTCATTTCCTTTTTTGCCTTTCTCTATCCCTCCCCCATCTTTCTCCCTCTTTCCCTCAAACGTTCATGTCAACGGCAGGTAAGCCAAGGCTGGGTCTCTGTCTTTGATTCCCTCCCTAAATAGCGCTCTATCAATATTTTCTCCTTTTCTCACTCACTCGCCGCTCTGCATTTAGTCTGGCTTTCTCTGTCTCTGTCTCTCTGTCCCTCTCGCTCCCTCCTCTCTCTAATTCCCTGATTCTCTCACTCTCACATGAAATCAAATCCGCACGAATACTGATATTCACTCACTTATCCGCTCACCCATCCACCCACTCACCCACTCACCTATCTAGCCACTCACCCACTCACTCACTCTCTCCCTCTCCTCCACGCCCACACTCTACTCTAACACGTCACTCTGAATACAAAGACAGATTCCAGACTAGTGTTGGTAGTCTGACACAAGCTCTACATTGTAAGCTCTCTTGTGTAATGCAGACCCTTTGCATGAGTCACATGACCTTGTCTTGCCTAAGTTCCTCTTGCATTCTATTCTCGTCTATCGCATCTATTTCTCTTGAATCCTATTCGTGCTTACTACATCGTTTTATTTGGCTTCTACTATCTACCCTCACCATTCTCTTCTATATATTTTTTTCTTTTCCATCTCTCCATCTCCATCTCCATCTCCATCTCCATCTCTCATCTCTCTCTCCCTCTCCCTCTCCCTCTCTCGCCCCACTCCCCTTACCTGGTCAATACCTGCATGTCACAGCCAGCTCCCCCCTTGGCACCCGCACTATGCAATCTGTCCTTCCCACTCCCCTTCCCTCCTCTTCCAGTATTTTCACGATTTCTTTTGTCTCGCTTCTAAGTGTGCGTCGCTATGCGTGTGAGAATGTGTGTGTGTGTGTGTGTGTGTGTGTGTGTGTGTGTGTGTGTGTGTGTGTGTGTGTGTGTGTGTGTGTGTGTGTGTGTGTGTGTGTGTGTGTGTGTGTGTGTGTGTGTGTGTGTGTGTGTGTGTGTGTGTGTGTGTGTGTGTGTGTGTGTGTGAGTGAGTGAGTGAGTGAGTGAGTGAGTGAGTGAGTGAGTGAGTGAGTGAGTGAGTGAGTGAGTGAGTGAGTGAGTGAGTGTGTGTGTGTGTGAGGGAGAGATCTTGTCGGTCGGTCTCGACTTTTCTACATTCCTATCTCATTCTTTTCCCTTCATATTCTTCTCTTTCTCTTACAATTTGTCTCTCGATCTTACACTCGATTCTTCATCTTCATTTCTTTCTTTTATTTTTATTCCTCCACCAATTCCATAGCTTTACTACCTCCCCTTTCCTTCTGTCCTTTCTCTTTATCTATCCTCATCCTCTCTCGCTCCCTTTCGTCTTCGTCATTTCCATTTCCATTTCCCTCTCCCTCTCCCTTATCCTTCACCTCTTCTCACCCGTTCTTCTCCATCTCATTTCCCCCCTCCCTCTCCCTCACCCTCAACCTTACCCTCAAACTCACCCTCACCTATACCCCCCCCCCCCCAATCGACAGGTGCGGTCGGAACTTCCCGGTGACTCAGCAGACTTCTCCCTCCCTTCCGCGGACAACCCTTTTGTTCCCACCGTTTGCGGAGCCGTTGATTTCCGTGCCCAGCCGTGACCAGGCATAGCCAACCAACCACCTGCAGATGCATTGCCTGCTTGGGGCACTAGCTCGCCACCTGCTTGGCAATGCCGAGGCAGCGACAGAGGTGCGGTGAAGCTCCGGTCACACTATGAATGGCATAAATAATGTTGTTATTTTGAATATTATGCCTTTTTGTATATAGGCTTATGGTCAACTTGGATATATGCAATATTTGTATATGCTAGGTAGATTGAGAGAGAGAGAGAGAGAGAGAGAGAGAGAGAGAGAGAGAGAGAGAGAGAGAGAGAGAGAGAGAGAGAGAGAGAGAGAGAGAGAGAGAGAGGAGAGTGAGAGAGAGAGAGAGAGAGAGAGAGAGAGAGAGAGAGAGAGAGAGAGAGAGAGAGAGAGAGAGAGAGAGAGAGAGAGAGAGAGAGAGAGAGAGAGAGAGAGAGAGAGAAACAATACACAGCCATAACGGCCTCATCGTGTCCACCCCCCACCACCACCACCACACCGCCGGACGCAACCGTAGTGCAGCGCTTGGCCCGGGGTCGTAATGCACCAGGTATGTCCACCGACCCGCGACCTCCGACCCGAGCAACTTCCGGTAGGGAGATCGCACCGGATACAATCATCGATCCCTCGCAGGTGTAATTAGACACATGTGGCGGTCCTATAGGGCATTGTAACGCAAGCCCGACTCCCGCGACCGTTGCTTCCTGCGGTGGCGTGTGGCCGCGGCTTCCAAGGGGCGGCGACGGCGTGTGGCTTCGACTTCACCGTTGGGTCTCGCGAGGGCTTCTGGCGACTGGTTTCTAGGATTGGGGGGGAGGGGGGTCGGTTTCTAGGATTGGGGGGAGGGAGGGGGGTCGGTTTCTAGGATTGGGGGTTCGGCCACTGGGGATGAAGGCGGGGGCTGTTTATAGGATAAGCATCCGGAGAGAGAGAGAGAGAGAGAGAGAGAGAGAGAGAGAGAGAGAGAGAGAGAGAGGGGGGGGGGGGACCACGGATTCCCACTTCAGTGAATATGAATCGACGAGGGTTCGAAGCCTCGATATCCCACGCTAAAAATTTCAAATCTAGCACAAGTGATCAGACACGGAAGGGGGAGAAAGGCTGGGGTGGGGGAGGTGGGTGGCCAGACAGGTAAAAGACCTCGACACGGAAATTCGTCTGACCTAGACATGGCGTGTTTAGTGAAAAATGAAACTGAAAAACCGAGAATAATGTCTAGACTGAACGAACGCGAATCTGGCCAAAGGGGAGCATGTCTAGACAGACACAAACAAGCAGGTCTGCCCCACGCCTCCCAGCTGTCGCCCTAGACGCCGCCAGCGTAACCATGGCAACGTGTGTCCCACACTACGCCCGCTTCCACAGCTGCTTTTGTACAGGTATTTTACACCTGCATCTCTTTAATTAATGACTCGGGCTTTCATCAGGCAAATGAAAACGGCTTATCTCAGATCCCTTTAATCTCAAGCTTGGATCGGGATGCTCTCTGTGCAAAGCAAGAGGATGATATAAACAAGACTAAAGGATCTTCCCTTTACTCCCGCCGGTCCACCTCCCTCTCTTCTGGCGCCGAGAAGCCCCTGGCAAAAGGAAGTGCTGGGGTCCTACGCAAGGTTTCCGGGAAGTCCTTCGCCCTGAGTATCATTGAGGTGGCTCATTATCTCGTCTCCTGCTCGGCGATATTAGAGTGAGAACATTTGTTCACGATTATATGCATGCTCACTAAGTCGGGCCTCGTTTTCTCTTATTCCCCGGATGAGCGTGAATACCTTTTCAATACAGCATCATGTCTGTTTGTTTTTCTAAAGCCATCACTTATATAAGCCAATGAAAACAACATTGGCGATAAAACCATTCAATTCTACTCCTTCCTTCGCACGGTCGACCCACAGATCAATAATTGCCGTGATCAAATTCAACGTGACGCGAACCCTGTTTCCCGCGCAAAATGGACCTCACTAACCCAGGTTCTACTCTAACCCAT
>BOPN01003422.1:125000-132500 GCA_017312705.2 Penaeus japonicus | reverse complement strand
TATATATATATATAAATATATATATAAATATATATAAATATATATATATATATATATATATATATATATAAATATATATATATATATATATATATAAATATATATATATGAATATATATATATATATATATATATATATATATATATATATATGAATATATATATAAATATATATATATATAAATATATATATATATATATATATATATATATATTCATATATATTTATATATATATATATATTTATATATATATATATATATATATATATATATATATATATATATATTTATGTATATATATATTTATATATATATATTATATATATATATATATAAATAGATATACATAGATACACACATACATACATACACATACACATACACATACACGCACACACACAAACACATACACACGTGCGCGCGCACACGCACACCCTTACACACACACACGCACGGGAACACGAACGCGCACACACACGCACACGCGTGTGAGAGAGAGAGAGAGAGAGAGAGAGAGAGAGAGAGAGAGAGAGAGAGAGAGAGAGAGAGAGAGAGAGAGAGAGAGAGAGAGAGAGAGAGAGAGAGAGAGTGAGAAGGGAAGCAATGAGGGAGGGAGACTAAAACCCTATGCATTTAAAAGGGCGTTCAAATTCACGAAGAAAATACTGAGAAAACCAAAGAGAATCCAATGAAGAGTCTTACACTGAAGCAAGGATAATCGAGCACAAACATGAAGAAACAAGAACAGACACGGGCCCAAAGAAACAAAGACAAAGACAAAAGGGCACATCATAGGTGAGGGCAGAGGTCACAACAAAGACGCAACGACAAACAAGGGAACAAAACGCAACGACAAACAAAGGAACACTACAAGAACTTACAAAAGAACACGACGCTAGAATAAATAAGAGAACAGGAAGCAACGACAAATAAGAGAAAGTGACACAAAGACTAACAAAGGAACACGACGCAACGACAAATAAGAGAACACAACGCAAGGACAAACAAGGGAACATGAAGCAACGACAAACAAGGGAACACAACGCAACGACAAACAAGGATAAACAAGGGAACACAACGCAAGGACAAACAAGGGAACGCGACACAAGGACAAACAAGGGAAAACAACGCAAGGGTAAACAACGACACAAGGACAAACATGGGAACGCGACTCAAGGAGAAACAATGGAACACGACACAAGACAAACAAGGGAATACGACGCAAGGGCAAACAAAGGACCACAATGCACAGACAAACAAGGGAACACGACACAAGGACAAACAAGGGCACACCGCGACGCAAGCACAAACAAGGACAAACAAGGACAGGGGGATGCTGGGAGGTGTTACAGCGAACACGGCGGCGCCAGGCGGGAGGACTTGACCGACGGGTTTTGGGAAGCAACATTGCAGTACAGCAGCATGCAACATGCACCCTCGCCTCCCCTGCAACTGTTTGTTTTGAATGATGTTCTGGGCAAGAAATGTGGGACAAAAATAAACAAACAAAAGAGGGTCGATGTGCTTGGAGATGGAAATATATAAACGCTGAAATATTTAGTGCAAATACATATACAATATATGCAATATACATAATATATATATAACATATATACATGAGAGGAGGGGGGAGGAGAAGGAAGAGGAAGAGGAAGAGGAGGAGGAGGAGGAGAGGGAGGAGGAGAGGGAGGAGGAGAGGGAGGAGGAGGAGGAGGAGGAGGAGGAGGAGGAGGAGGAAGAAGAAGAAGAAGAGGAGGAAGAGGAGGAGGAAGAGGAGGAGGCGGAGGAGGAGGAGGAGGGGGAGGAGGAGGAGGAGGAGGAGGAGGGGGAGGAGGAGGAGGAGGAGGGGGGGAAGGGGGAAGGGGGAGGAGGAGGGGGGAGGGGGAGGAGGAGGGGGGAGGAGGAGGAGGACGAGGAGGAGGGGGTGACGAATGAGAGGGAGAGATTGAGAAGGGAGGGAGAATGTGCTAATTATACCTAGCGGTAGTGAGAACTAAACTGACATTGCGGGGAGGGGGGGTGGGGGTAAGTGAGTGGGGGCGTGGAGGAGAGGGTGGGGTAGCGACCCACCGACCCACCCACCCACCCTGAGGCTTATTAGAAGTGACGTAGCCTCCGGGGACGTGCCTAGTGCGTTACCCGAGTCCACGTCATCACAGTAGGAATCGTGACGTCACTGCTCATTACCTGGCTCAGTTAATCATCGGGAAACGCGAGTCTCCGCTAAATTGGAAGAACACACATTCTGCGAAACCGAGATTCTCTTTTGTCAATTTCAAGTACGATTCTAATTACTACTTATCACGAGTCTTGTTCTTCCTCTTCTCATCGTTTTTTATTATTATTACTATTATTCACCTCGTCTTTCTCCTTCTTCTCCTTCTTTCCCTTTCCCCTTCCCCTTCCCCTTCCCCTTCCTCTTCCCCTTCTCCTTCCCCTTACACTTCTTTACCTTCTCCTTCTCTTCTCTTCTCCAGGAAAGAAAATGGCCTTCTTGACCGCACTTTCAAACACAGGCAAATCGAAACAAACGCATGAGCCGCCAGCCGCACCTATTCTGGCTCTCTTTCCGCCACCGAAAGCGCTTCAAATCCCCCCCCCCCCACACACACACACGCACACTCTCCCTCTCCACCCTCTCCCGCGTGGCACCGAGGGGAGAGCACATAATACACCAGAAAGACAAGTTTTCTGACACACCTCGCTTGGCACTTGTACACGTAACCAGAGGAGCCGCATGCCCGTGACAGAAAAGGTTGATGTAACAATGCAGTTTCGTGTTATAAGATATCTGAGTGGTTAACCGAGGAAGGGAGGCAGGAGGAGAGGAGGGAGAGGGAGAGGGAGAGGGAGAGGGAAAGGGAGAGGGAGAAGGAAGTAGAAGGGGAAGGGGAGGGGGAGGGGGAGGGGGAGGGGGAGAGAGGAGACGGAGAGAGGAAGGAAAGGGGAGGGAAGGGAGGGAGAGATATGTGTGTGTGTGTGTGTGTGTGTGTGTGTGTGTGTGTGTGTGTGTGTGTGTGTGTGTGTGTGTGTGTGTGTGTGTGTGTGTGTGTGTGTGTGTGTGTACGTGCGCGCGCTTGTTGATAAATAATAAACAGATCAGGACAAAGGAACAATTTGTAAAATTATAATCACTTCCAAATGTAAGTACATTACCTCGATCTCTCTCTTGTTACGCGGCAAGTAACCTCAATAAAATGAGATGAACAGACAAATCATAAATATGCATACGCGTAAATTTCCCAGAAATAAAAAAAAATGGTCTTCCTTTTCCAACCGCTGGTCATGCGAAGCTCCCTGGGAACTCCTTTTTTTATAATAAATCACCCACCGCTTCCCTTCATTAGCATAGACCTCGATTATCGTCCAAATGAAGATATGATGACTGCAGATAATTAACGACAATTTCTGGGACAATTAGCAGCCGGGGGACCATTAACGAGCTTAACTACCTTGCTAATGAAACAAGTAAAGACTTCAGACTCCAGCTCTGCCTCTTCCAATCACGAGGCTGAGAGAATAAGCAAAAGCTTTAATAATCACTAATCACAAGTATTCAATCGCAACTTACTACTCCTGTACACCGATGAATAAGCGGAGATGAGTGAGAGGAGAGAGGATGGGGAAGGGGAGAGGGAGGGGGAAGGGGAGAGGGAGGGGGAGGGGGAAGGGGAGGGGGAAGGGGAAGGGGAAGGGGAAGGGGAAGGGGAAGGGAATGGGAAAGGGAAAAGGAAGGGAAGGGGAGTAGGAGGGAGAAGGGGAAGGGCAGAGGGAGGGGGAGGGGGAGGGGGAAGGGGAAGGGGAAGGGGAAGGGGAAGGGGAAGAAGGAGAAGGAGAAGAAGGGGAAGGAGGAGAAGGGGAAGGAGGAGAAGGGGAAGGAGGAGAAGGAGAAGAAGGGGTAGGAGAAGGAGGAGAAAAAGGGGAAGGAGAAGGAGGAAGAGGAAGAGAAGGAGAAGGAGAAGGAGAAGGAGAAGGGGTAGGAGGAAGGGAAGGCGAGATGGAGAGAGAGAGAGAGAGAGAGAGAGAGAGAGAGAGGTAGAGAGAGGCAGAGAGAGACAGAGAGAGGTAGAGAGAGACAGAGAGAGGCAGAGAGAGACAGAGAGGGATCGAGACCTATATGATAGATAGTGGAAATAGAAACCCAGAGAGAGCAACAGAGAGAGAACCATAGTGTGTTGAAATGACGTCATACTACACAGACCTTCATTGTCATGCTAATATCGGCCTTCGTGACTTGTCTTTAAAGTTACGGTTATTAAACATTCCATGACTCGGTATTATTAAAAGTCCTGCGGGTAAGAAATGAGCGAACGACAACATAGCCAACGCGTAAATATTTGCAGTAACAAAAATAACAAAAATGGCAATGTCTTACAAAGTTTAGTTTGTAGAATATATATACATACAGCACATCCCGTTTCATACACACACAAACACGAAAACAAACGCCTTCAACAACAATAATACAACAACAATCATTCTAATAACTATAAAAAAACACACCCACGAAAACACCTGCAATCACGAATGCAACGCTTCAAAAGCACTGCAATCACCGCCACACGCAAACGGCCTTACCAACCAATTTACCTGCGTGCCTGAACCAAACGTCTTAAGCAATTAAGCTTCGTTTCTCAAGCATACCGCACAATCACGGGACCACACCCCCAATCACACGAGAATCAGCACTAATCTTAACCCGAATCGGTAACTCGAATCCCTTTTTGGGGGGGGGGGGGGGGGGGGGGGGGGGGGTATGACTAGGGGAAAGAGGGAGATTTTAACTGAATAACGTGGTGCTGTGTGTGAGCATGAGATGACACAGTGACGTCAAAAGCGAGTATCTTAATCACATGTATACTTACAAAGGTGTATGGGGGAGGGATATTAGAGGGGAGAATAGTGGGAAAAGGTGATGGAGATGGAGGGAAGAGAGAAGGAGGAGAGAGAGAGAGAGATGGAGAAAGCGAAAGAGAGAGAGAGATAGAGAGAGAGAGAGAGAGAGAGAGAGAGAGAGAGAGAGAGAGAGAGAGAGAGAGAGAGAGAGAGAGAGAGAGAGAGAGAGAGAGGAGTGGGGGAGGGAGGGAGGGAGGGAGGGAGGGAGGGAGAGAGAGAGAGAGAGAGAGAGAGAGAGAGAGAGAGAGAGAGAGAGAGAGAGAGAGAGAGAGAGAGAGAGAGAGAGAGAGGGAGGAGGAGAAGGAGAGGGAGGAGGAGGAGGAGGAGGAGGAGGAGGAGGAGGAGGAGGAGGAGGAGGAGGAGGAGGAGGAGGAGGAGGAGGAGGAGGAGGAGGAGGAGGAGGAGGAGGAGGAGGAGGAGGAGGAGGAGGAGGAGGAGGAGGAGGAGGAGGAGGAGGAGGAGGAGGAGGAGGAGGAGGAGGAGGAGGAGGAGGAGGAGGAGGAGGAGGAGGAGGAGGAGGAGGAGGAGGAGGAGGAGGAGGAGGAGGAGGAGGAGGAGGAGGAGGAGGAGGAGGAGGAGGAGGAGGAGGAGGAGGAGGAGGAGGAGGAGGAGGAGGAGGAGGAGGAGGAGGAGGAGGAGGAGGAGGAGGAGGAGGAGGAGGAGGAGGAGGAGGAGGAGGAGGAGGAGGAGGAGGAGGAGGAGGAGGAGGAGGAGGAGGAGGAGGAGGAGGAGGAGGAGGAGGAGGAGGAGGAGGAGGAGGAGGAGGAGGAGGAGGAGGAGGAGGAGGAGGAGGAGGAGGAGGAGGAGGAGGAGGAGGAGGAGGAGGAGGAGGAGGAGGAGGAGGAGGAGGAGGAGGAGGAGGAGGAGGAGGAGGAGGAGGAGGAGGAGGAGGAGGAGGAGGAGGAGGAGGAGGAGGAGGAGGAGGAGGAGGAGGAGGAGGAGGAGGAGGAGGAGGAGGAGGAGGAGGAGGAGGAGGAGGAGGAGGAGGAGGAGGAGGAGGAGGAGGAGGAGGAGGAGGAGGAGGAGGAGGAGGAGGAGGAGGAGGAGGAGGGAAGAGGAGGAGGAGGGAAGAGGAGGAGGAGGAAGAAGAAGGAGAATAAGGAGAATAAGGAGAATAAGGAGGAGCAGGAGGAGGAGGAGGAGGAGGAGGAGGAGGAGGAGGAGGAGGAGGAGGAGGAGGAGGAGGAGAAAAAGAAGAAGAAGAAGAAGAAGAAGAAGAAGAGGAAGGGAAAAAGGAAGAAGGTGAAACAAAAGAAAAGAGATAAATGAGGATAAATAACCAAAATGGTCTCATTTCTCCAGAAAACAAATGCATCTACCATTCTCCATCATTCTCTCCACAAGCTTTCCGCTCCCGACCTTCCCCCAACAAACACAAACCACATATCAACCTTGCCTTTCTTTCTGCCCATCCTCTTGCTTCACACACGCGCACAAATACACACGCATACACGCACATAGCCGCGCCCTTCGCCAATCCCTTATCATTTCTTTTTTCTCGAAGAGTCCGAGAATGTAGTACGATCCCCCTTTACCCCCCCCCCCCTCAGCATAACCCCACCCCCATACGCAATACGGAAGGCGTCAGACGCATGACTAATGACTGGTACTTTCGCGAGTTGATGGTTGAAACGAGGTCACTTTTGCTCTTTTCATAGCCGAACATTTCTCATTTGTTTTCTTGTCTTTTGTTGTTGTTATTTCATTTATCTTTGATTATTTTACTTACATGATAACGACAATAATTATAACACAACATTACCTGCTTACCATGTTGTCATTGTTTGAAAAGCATCTCTCCCTCTCCCTCTCCCTCTCCCTCTCCCTCTCCCTCTCCCTCTCCCTCTCCCTCTCCACATCATATATATCAAAGTGTCTTTCTTTAACCAAAACGAATAAAAATCGTGGACCTTTCGTTGCGTGATCTTGAATCCTGAACCAAAGCTTTAAGTATGCCGTGTTCACTGGAGCGGGATGAGCCCCATCGAGTCAAGTCTCTCTTGCTTTGAGTGCCTTTATGCCTGCATGCCGTGACCCAGGGGTTTGATGTTGACCTCACGTGACCTCCCAACCGGATTTATATGTTTTTTCTTTGTATTCTCCTTTTTTCCTACACGTCTAACCGCAATCCTTATTTAAGGCATAGCGCTAGTGCGACGAAATCCTTAATGATGTAAAAAAAAAAAAAATAAACAAACGATTAAAAAAATAACAAAACAACTGGGACAACAACAGCAACAACAACAACGACTCACCAACATGAGCAACAACAAAAAAACTCATTCCAGCTCCAGCGACACTCAACCTCAAACCGCGACCCTTAGACAATCAAGCTAAGAAAATGTCCTCCGCTTTCAAGATATTTTCTCGCGGTTGAACGCAAGGTGACGCAACTACGGGCGAGCGATCTCCGTGACACCGGCACGAAGCGGGAGAAAGCGCGAGAAGAGACGACAATGGAACAACAACAATTCGAGTAAACAATGTTCTTACTCCTGCCTACTTACTCGATGTTGACAATGGGCACGTCGGGTTTTCCTTGTTCTTCCATTTCTTGTTCTTGTTTTCATTTTTTTCGATCTGTTCTTTATTAGTAGATCAT
>BOPN01003422.1:107500-115000 GCA_017312705.2 Penaeus japonicus | reverse complement strand
ATTTTGCCTTTTCCCGTTTTCTGTGTCACAATACTGTTTTACTGTTTTTACTTAAAAAAAGAATATATATATATATATATACATATCTACGTAGCTCGGAGCCTGTTACATACTTGCAAGCACTTTAACAACCACACGCCGTTATCATGAGGCCAATGGGGGAGGGGGGAGAGAGAAGGAGGAAAAGAGACAAAGAGTTAGGCGAGGGGGGGGGGGGAGAGAGAGAGAGAGAGAGAGAGAGAGAGAGAGAGAGAGAGAGAGAGAGAGAGAGAGAGAGAGAGAGAGAGAGAATGAGTCCAAGTTGGTTGAAAAAGATAGACAGAGAACAGGATCAGGATACACACGTCGCCAGATGATGATATAGACAACGTAAGCGATTGAGATAAAAAAGGACCTCAATCCATTACGTAATTACAGAAAAGTTCAATGGAAAGTAAATCAACAGCAGAAAAGTCATGACCACTTATTTGCAACATCCCAGCAGTCGAATGCAACGTATTGCCCGGGCCTTTCCTTAATGCAAGTCTGCCGTGTGAACCGCCCAATGGCAACACATACCTTCCCGAACATTCTCAAGCATGTCTCCACACGTGAAAAGAAAGCCCAAGGTAATAGGTTCTCGTCCCAGGTGAGTGTCTCCGTGAATGACAACTTACCTGAAAGGAAAAAGAGAAAAAACATAAATAAGTAATCTAAAGGACGAAATCAAAACAATAATGAACAATCTCAAGAGACTGTGATGACAAAAAAAGAGATTAATGAAAATATAATAAATTGGGACATTATGGAAACCTAATGACAATGTGATGACCTCGTGCATCACCATAACGTTCTTTCGCTGTAACCTTAATGGCTTGAAGTTGAAAGATTAAAACGATGATTTCCTGCAAAAGAAAATGATGATTTATAAGAAAGCTATTCGCAACAAATCTTAAAGAAAACGTTCTGCTCTTTTTGTTTTTCGTTATGTCATTTCCTCCTGGTTTATGTTCTTTCTTCTTCTGATCTATGATATTTTTCTTCTTTTTTTACCTTCATTAGTTTCGAGTTTTTTTTCTCTCTCTATTCGGATATGTCGTTTCATCCATTAGTTTATTTGTTTAAACCAGTTTAAAAGTCTCCCTCTCTCTCCCATTCCCCTTCCCTCCCTCTCTACCCCTTCCACCTCCCCTTCTTCCCCCACTCTAACACAGATCACAAAATTCCCACGCCATCTCATGAATACACACACACTCACACATAAAACCTCCCATACTAAGCCTTAGGGCAACCCAGCATAAGAGCCTAAATACCAAGGTTGAGTTGAGTGAACACCCGGTTTCTTAGTGTGGCCGGATAAT
Source organism: Penaeus japonicus (assembly GCA_017312705.2). Lineage (NCBI taxonomy): Eukaryota > Metazoa > Arthropoda > Malacostraca > Decapoda > Penaeidae > Penaeus > Penaeus japonicus. The sequence continues at coordinate 113,660 of BOPN01003422.1, read as the reverse complement.
ACAGCGTCTTGTGTCGTTACGCTCGTCGACTGAACCCCAATTACAACTCCGGCATCCGGTCCTTGGCTGAGGGAATATGCAAATGGTGAGGTATTGTCACACTACGACGCTACTAGTGAGCCTTTTTATCTGTTTATATATTTTTTTCTCCCTCTCTTTAACTATTCGTCTGTTTTGAGTGAACTGTGTGAAATTATTCCGATTTTTTATTTTATTTTCGGGTTTCCTCTTCGATATATTTTTTTCGTCTTTTCTTCCTAAAATCCTTTCATGAATTCAACCCTTATCCTCAGTTCTTTTTCCTTACCTTCCCTCCCACTCTCCTTAATGTCCCCATCCTCCCTTTCGCTTCTCCCCCCCATCGACATACGATTCCCTTCCACCTCCAAACACATTTGCCCACAAGGTGCTAATTTCCGCTCACGAATATGCAAAAATAGATCCAACGGTCGGACGACTCCCGTAAGCATGTCACGTGCCCGGGGTCAAAGGTCATGTTTTCAAGAATGAAGGAGAGGGGAGAAGGGAAGGAGTGGGGGTTGCATCTGCTGACGAGATAACCGCATCAGGGGCGGCAACCGTGTGAGAGCGCGGTTAACCGCAATGTCGACACATCAAATGATTCTTGTTGCCCTGCTCGGCGAAGAAAAAAGGGGGGGGGGGATGTTTACAACAAGGTGAAATCCGAAAGGAAGAGTAGACTAGAGAAGGGGGGGAGGAGAAAAGGAAAGATTTAATGACAAGAGAAGCAGCAACCACTGAACCAGTCCATCCATAGCAACCAACGCATCACCAGAAATATAAAACAGCAAAAACGAAGCCGATACTCAGCACCTCACCGTCGACAACAAATCTATCCCCGCTTGACAGCCACTGACATTTTTAAACGCCGTGGCATCTCTCTGACATCCCCTTCGACCCCGCAGGCACAGCACTCAAGTTTGTGTGCCTGTGAGACGCGCGCTTGCGTGCGTGATTGAAGGAACAGTTTGATGGATGGTGCTGTCAACAAGCACCTTCTGGATAAGGTACGATAATGAACTGGCTGGTTAGTTGGTGGAGTGGGTGAGTGGGTGTGAATAGGTGGCTGGGTGTGAGTGAGTGAGTGAGTGAGTGAGTGAGTGAGTGAGTGAGTGGGTGGGTGGGTGAGTGAGTGAGCGGGTGGGTGGGTGAGTGAGTGAGTGAGTGAGTGAGTGAGTGAGTGAGTGAGTGAGTGAGTGAGTGAGTGAGTGAGTGAGTAAGTGAGTGAGTGGGTGAGTGGGTGGGTGAGTGAGTGAGTGAGTGAGTGAGTGAGTGAGTGAGTGAGTGAGTGAGTGAGTGAGTGAGTGAGTAAGTGAGTGAGTGAGTGAGTAAGTGAGTGAGTGAGTGAGTGAGTGAGTGAGTGAGCGAGCGAGGGAGCGAGCGACCGATCAAACGATCAAGCAAGCGAGCGAACGAGGAAAAAAGGGGCAAGAGAAATGCAAGCAGTGCGAGGAGAGAAACGAGAAAGGGGAGAGAGAGAGGAGAGAAAATCCCAAGTGTCGCAGCACCTCGGAGTCATTAAGATGCATCTCTCCGCTTCCTGGTCTCACAAGCCCTCACGCAGACACCAGGGCCCGGATAAACAGAGTAAAATGAACTAAATGCATGTTCGGTCTATTTATACAAAGCGAACATAAACAGATGCAAGCAAACATATGAAAATCGAATGAGCAAATATTCAAATGAATATACACGCATTTTCCTGAATCATCTATATGAAAAATAATACGAGAACAAATAAAGAAGACTGACAACAAGCAAAATCAAATTACCAAAACGACAACAACCCTAACGCACCCTAAAGAGCAAGCCAATACAAAGCCACACAACCACCCACCCACCCACCCACCCGCACACACACTCACAAAACGCGCGCGCGCGCGCACATAAATTCATACATACATACATGCATGCATACGCGCGCACACACACACGCACACACACACACACACCCAGCCACCCACCCACACCCAACGCCCCCACACTAACGCCCACATACACACACATACATATACATATATGTATACCCACCCACACACCCACACCCAAACCTACTCCCACACACCCACACCCACGATAAAGCCAACATGCAAACAAACCCTGTGATACACCCTTGCTCGAACGCCCCAGGCAACTCTTGGCGAAAAATATGCAAAGCTCATGCAATATTCACGGTGACTAAAGTGTCCTCCGTTGTAAACCTGGGTGTAAGTTACACTGTCGCCAGGGGGAGGGAGGGAATCAGGGGTGTGTGGACGGATGGAGAGTGGTAGGGAGAGTGGGAAGGAGGGAGAGTGGGAAGGAGGGAGAGTGCGAAGGAGGGAGAGTGGGAAGGAGGGAGAGTGCGAAGGAGGGAGTTGAGAGAGGAAGGGGGAGTGAGGGAGAGTGGGAGTTGAGGAAGGAAGGTGAGGGGGGGAGGGAGGGAGGAGGCGAAACGACGCGACGTCTAAACAAAGACTTCAGGTTACTATCCTCATGGTGATGGTGAAGGTTGTAATGAATACTCTTGTGGAATGGGTGGGTGGGTGGGTGGGTAGGTAGGTAGGTAGGTAGGTAGGTAGGTAGGTAGGTAGGTAGGTAGGTAGGTAGGTAGGTAGGTGGGTGGGTGGGTGGGTGGGTGGGTTTGGTGGGTAGGTGGGTAGGTGGGAGGTGGGAGGGAGGGAGAGGGAGGGAGGGAGGGAGGAATACATTTACATATATATACATATATATATACATATATATATATATACATATATACATATATATATACACATTTATATACACATACATTCTTTATAGATATTAAGCTAAATATGTCAAGGATATACTCGTTCAAGCATATATTCGTTCGATCCGAATGGGCTTAAGGATATATATCGAGTCTTTGTGTGTTCGGTTATCTATATGTACATGTACTTACGTATGTATGCGTGATTGTATGCATGCTGGTGTGTACATATGCATATATATGTGCGAATATTTGTGTATGCTTATTTGCGAGTATGAGTACTTTGTGTGTGTCTGTATACTTGTTGTGTATATGTGTCTGTTAATATGTATGATTATGCATGCTTTTGTGTATGTGTGAATTTATATGTATGCTCCTGTTTATATGTGTATGCATACCTTTTAAGTGTGTATCTATGTAACTATCTATGAACTTGTGCATGCCTGCTTGCGTGTATGCATGTGAACATTATCTTACTGAAAACCATTTACAGAAAACACGATAAAGGTCACAGACTTACGGCGAAAGAAAGAGGTACGTGAGGCAAAGAAACAGAAACGGATAGAGAGAGAGAGAGAGAGAGAGGGGGGAGGGGAGAGGAAGGGAGGAAAGAGGGAAGGAGAGAGGGAGGAGAGAAGAAAAAAATAAGACGAAGAAGAAAAAAAGATAGATAGACAAATAGATAGATAGACAGATAGATAGAGAGAGAGAGAGATGGGGGGGTAGGGCCAGATGGGGAGGAGGAATAATATGAAGGAAGGAAAGAAGGATGGATGGATGGATGGATGGATGGATGGATGGATGGATGGATGGATGGATGGAAGGAAGGAAGGGGTTCAAACTCGGTTCAAATAACGTGAAATACCTGGAAGAAATAAAATATTTAGATATACAATAACCCCTGCAACGCACAGGGGAAAGTCAATCGCTTGCAATGTCGACGTGCTGCGGTGAGATGAGAGCCTCTGCATATTCTAGAAACTTCCGGTCAGGCCGACTGTCTATGAATTACCCGTCATTACATCTGTTCCCTTTCTAACTGTCTGTAAATTATAAAAGCTTTCTCGGTTATTCCCGTCGCTTCTGTAAGAGGAATAGGAAAAAATAGAACAGAATAATGAATAAATAAATACATAAAATTCTTTCCGCTCCAAGGAAATGCACCTGAATGCTAGATTCCTCCCCTCCCCTCCCCTCCCTCCCCCTCCCCCTCCACCCTCACTCTCTTCCTGTTCCCCGTCAGCCAGCGCCCCCCCCCCCCCGCCCCCTTACCAACTCCTCCCACTTACTCTCTCTCTCTTTGTTGCCCTTTCCCCCTCCCCCTCCCCCTCCCCCTCCCCCTTCCTCCCAGGACCGTCAAGATCAATGACGTTAACACGACAAAGCTTTCTCAACCGAAGCCCGTCATCCTAGAAGCCTTCATAAACAAATAATAGCAATCAAATAAGTAAAGCGTGGCAGAAGCAACTGCCCTTTCCGTCCGACCAATCTGACGGCTGGAGATGAGGGGAAAACGCAACGGATTAAAGAAAAAGGAAGAAATCAAAATTAAAATGTTACATTTAACAACTGCCCTTCACCTCTCCTCCCCGCCGTGCCACATCCCCTCGGCTTTCCCCTCTTTCCTCTCTCCTCTCTCCTTTCTCTCCTCTGTCCACTCTTACTCTCCCTCTCTCCTAAGCCCCCTCCCCTCCACCCCTCCCACTTCGATCGATACCCACGACAAGCAAACGTTTTCTCCTCTGTTGATTTATGCAATGCGGTAACGTCCTCCCGCCCCCGCCTCCTACCTGTCTCCGTGCCTCCCTCAGTGCCACAGTGCCACAGGTATTCCATTCCACCCTTGGCACCTCTCTCTCTCTCTCCAGGCCGCGGCACCGCTCCCACGCTCAAGCGGAAGTTCCTCCCACTAATTCCCAACATAAAGGCTCTTATAAATCACCGCTTGAATTTCGAGAAAAAAATAAGTAGGAACAAAAAATATACATATATTCAATAGTGTCAACGCCCTTCGTCCGCCCATGACCCTGAAACTTGTCATGCAAGGGCGGGGCCTCCCTTAATACAGTGCCAGTGCCTACTCTTCTCCCCTTTATTCCTACTCTACCTACTCTACCTCTCTCCTCCCTCATCCCTCCCCCTCCCTTTTCCCTTTAATCCCTAGCGTCTCCCTCCCCTTTTCCTCTTCACCCCTATCCTCTCCCTCACCCTTTCAGCTTTCCCTTACCCCCCCCTCCCCGCGTAATATAACAATGTAATTAACCTTTCAATTAATCATCCCCAGCGGCACTGTATAATGGCCCTGCGTATGGCACTTATATATATTTTATCTTATTTTTTTTAGAAGGTACGGATATCGATTTGTAACATTCTACGGTAACGTTACTGACACCGTTTGTGCTAATATTCATGTTTACGATCACATCATTATCATTATCATCATTATCATTATCATCACCGTCATTACCACCATCATTATTACCATCGTTATAATCATCACCTCCATCACCATAAGCGACATAAGCAGCACCAGTATTTGAATTACCATCAGAAATTTAAAAGTCAATATCGACTTCCCTCTTTCCATGTACCATCATCATCACAATCAAAACTACTACCAATGACAATGCCAGCAATAATAACAATAACAATAACAATAACGACAACATAACAATAAGAAATAGTGCCTCCGCTTCGCATATACATACAAAATATAATCAAATAACCTAATAAATAAAAACCGGCAGAAGTAATCGCCATTTTGGAAATTACCTCATTACGATCCCCCGTCATATGCAACGTAAACAACGTAAAATGGGAAAAAAATACATAACTCTTTCTTTCTTTCTTTCTTTCTTTCTTCTTCGTCTTCTTCTTCTTCCTCTTCACCTTTTTCTTATTTAAACTTTCTCTTCCTCTTCACCTTCTCCTTCTCCCGTTCTCTTTCTTCTTCCTCTGTTCTCCTTTTCTTTGGTTTTCCCTCTCGCTCTTTCTCTTCTCTTGCGCCTCCTTCTCTTTCCTCTTTATTTTTCTTTTCATCCCCTCAAAATATTTCCTTCCCTTCAAATTACCTCATCCCCCCCTTTCTTTCCCCCCTAATTCTCCCTCCTCCTTACTCTTCTACAGCTCCCTCCTCCCTGTCCCCCTCCTTCTCCCTCCTCCCTCCCCTCCTCCTCATACCTTCTCCTTCTCCCTCCTCCCTCTTTCCTTCCTCCTATCCTCTATAATTATTCCTCCTCCTTCCACACTCCCTCCCTTCTTCTCCCTTCTTCTCCCTCCTTCCTCTCCCCTTCTTTCTGTTGTACCTCTCCCCCCTCTCTCTTCCCCTTATCACTTCCTTTATAATTCTTCCTCCTCCCCCATTAGCTCCCCCCCCCCACTTCCCCCCCTCCAGCTATATTAATCTGACCTCTCTTCCTCCTCCTGGCA
>BOPN01003422.1:100000-102500 GCA_017312705.2 Penaeus japonicus | reverse complement strand
CATCGCCAAGCCACCCTTAACCCACCCCTCCCCTTCCCCTAACCGGCTCCCTTTCCTTAATCCTTTATCCCTAAAGGCAGGTAGGTCCTCCTCCAACCTCGAGAATGAGGTTTCAAGTGCGACCTCCCAGCCCAGGGAGGGGAGGTGGAGGTGGAGAGGAAGGGGGAGTGCGTCGACGAAGCTCAAGTACTAAAGGCTAATGGATTACTCAGCGGCTGGATGAGGGAAATCTAGAAGGATAGACTGTATTTACCTTCTCGCTTCTCGCTTCTTTCTCTCTCTCTCTCTCTCTCTCTCTCTCTCTCTCTCTCTCTCTCTCTCTCTCTCTCTCTCTCTCTCTCTCTCTCTCTCTCTCTCTCTCTCCCTCTTTCGCTTCTCGCTCTCTTCCTCACTCCCTCACTAACTAACTTACTATCACTCTCTCCCACTCCCACTCACTCTCTCTCTCTCTCTCTCTCACCTACTCACTCTCTCACCCACCCACGCACTCACTTACTCATTTACTTACTCAACCACCAACCCACCTAATCACTCTCACTCACTCTCTCACCCACTCTCACTTCCTCTCTCACCCACTTACACTCACTCCTCCTTATTACCTAATTATTGATGTAAGTGTTGCGTCGCCTCAGTTCAACTCTTCTTCCTTTCTGAAATATTAATGAAGCGCGGCGCCGATAGTGGATTCCTGTTGTTGTTGTTGTTGTTGTTGTTGTTGTTGTTGTTGTTCTTGTGGTTGTGGCTGAGACCGTTAGCATTATTGTTACTTTTATTGTTGTTGTCGTTATCATTGATGTTGCTATTGTTGTAGTTGATATGATTAGCGTCCCTACAAGTACACTCGTAGTTGCATCTACACAATCGAAGACATAATTACAACTGTAGAATCTACATTGTAATTGCACCTACAACTGTAGCCGTTGCCGCTGCATCAAGATCAACACCAGCAACAACAAAATCCGACACTACCCCTCCCCCCCCGGCCGAAAACCAGAGTGTCAGCCTCACTAACCTCCCCAACCCCCACCCTGAACCGCGGGTCTTCTTCCAGCCTAAGAGCGAACCGCAGACAACCAAGGGGCACGGCGCATCTGCTTCTTGTTAGAGCCCAGGAGGAAACTTATCGCCTTACGCTCGCCATATACTTTATCGTCTCATTTTCCTTTGTCGTCGTCGTTGTATTCTCCTTCTCCTTCTCTTTCTCTTTCTCTTTCTCTTTCTCTTTCTCTTTCTCTTTCTCTTTCTCTTTCTCTTTCTCTTTCTCTTTCTCTTTCTCTTTCTCTTTCTCTTTCTCTTTCTCTTTCTCTTTCTCTTTCTCTTTCTCTTTCTCTTTCTCTTTCTCTTTCTCTTTCTCTTTCTCTTTCTCTTTCTCTTTCTCTTTCTCTTTCTCTTTCTCCTTCTCCTTCTCCTTCTCCTTCTTCTTCTTCTTCTTCTTCTTCTTCTTCTTCTTCTTCTTTTTCTTTTTATTCTTCTTTTTATTCTTCTTTTTCTCCTCCTTCTCCTTCTCCTTCTCCTTCTCCTTCTCCTTCTCCTTCTCCTTCTCCTTCTCCTTCTCCTTCTCCTTCTCCTTCTCCTTCTCCTTCTTCTTCTTCTTCTCCTTCTTCTTCTTCTTCTTCTTCTTCTTCTTCTTCTTCTTCTTCTTCTTTTCTTCTTCTTCTTCTTCTTCTTCTTCTTCTTCTTCTTCTTCTTCTTCTTCTTCTTCTTCTTCTTCTTCTTCTTCTTCTTCTTCTTTTTCTTTTTCTTTTTATTTTTCTTTTTATTCTTCTTTTTATTCTTCTTTTTCTCCTCCTTCTCCTTCTCCTTCTCCTTCTCCTTCTCCTTCTCCTTCTCTTTCTCCTTCTCCTCCTTCTTCTTCTTCTTCTTCGCCTCCTTCTCCTCCTCCCTTCTTTTTTTCCTCTTCATTTTTTTTCCTTTTGACATATTCTTCTTCTACTCCCTCACTTCCCTAACACCCTTGACGACCCTTCCTGACCTGAAGATGACCTTAAACACGTGTTGCGGCGAACGAAAAGTCGGCGGTCGCAAGAAAAAGGCGTGGGGGGGGGGGCAGGGTAGAGGGCACTGGGGCATGAATAATGGGCATGGGGGAGCCACAAGGAGGTATTAGGAGGCAGGCACAAGGGAGGAGGGAGTTATGGGATGTTGGGGGGAGGGGGAGGGGAGGTCATAAGGAAGGGGCACGGTGTAAGGGGGAGTAGGGCACCCATCCCGAGGCATACGGGGTGGGTGGTCAAGTGGCACTTCACTGCCTTGGCTCTGACATGTGCCCCACCATAAACCAAATAGGGTGTCATTGTCTCCCTTCTACTCCCACCCCCTATTCCAGTTTTTTCCTTTTCTCATTTTCCTCATCTATTATCTCTATTCATCTATTCTATTTTTTTTTTTCTTTTTGTTTAATCACTTGCCTACCTTCATTATTTCATCTATTCCCAAATTATTCACCTTCTTGCTCATCTATTTTCATTCGATTCTTCTATTACTCTACTTGTTCCCCTAC
>BOPN01003422.1:92500-95000 GCA_017312705.2 Penaeus japonicus | reverse complement strand
TCTAAAGTCTTCCCTTAAAAAAGAAAACGCTCAAAAGATTCTCCGGACTGACCGTTGAAGTCCCGTAGCGAGGGAGAAGGGGAGGGAGGAAGAGGGGTGGGGGGGAGTATTTGTCACGTTTGTCCCCACCCCTCCACTATATTTCCCCTAGCGACCCCTGGGGGAACAGAAAATTAAAGGAGGGAGGGGAGGGTAAGGAGACTAGTAGTATAATGAGTGATGTATTTCGTGTGGACAAATATTCAAATGAGAAGACTGATATGAATATTGGAGAATAACCATTGTTACTTTCTTGTTTTACATGTTATTGTTGTGAGCTTCACCCCCCCCCCCACCTCCATCTTTACACACACCTAACACAACTGCTTCACTCCTCACTCATTCCCATTTCTCATACTCTCACCTCCCCACTCCTCTCTATGTCTCTCTCTCCTCTCCCCCCTCTCGCTTTCTCTCTCTCTCAATCTATCTATCTATCTATCTATCTATCTCGTGCGCGCGCGCCCGTCCTTCCTTCCTTCTTTTTCTCCCCTATATTCCACCCCCTAATCACCCTCCCCTTCCTCTCCTCCCTCCCACCAACGCATTCACAAGCCGCAATACAAGTCTCCCACGGGCGGGGTAGCGACCCTTTGTTTACCTCTGCGGGCGTGATTTTACGGGCCGGTGGGGGCGTGAGGACATGCGAGGCGGACAATGGGCGGGCCAGAGACACTGGACTGAAGTTGAGTCGGCGCCCACAAACCCGCATCCATTAACAACCAGCGACTGGCAGTCATGAGCGCACGGTTTCTAACTGAGCTTATCGGCTCTGCTTTTTACGCTCTCGTTTTCATGAGATCCTTATGAGCATATGTATATGTGTGTGTGCATGTGTATATATGCGTGTGGCTGGGTATGTATATGTATGGAGACATACAGAGAGATAAATGCAGATATATTGTACTTGTTGAGCATCCGTTGCTGCACTTTGCATCTGCCTTTCTTTGCAATTGTTACTACTACTATATCTGCCGCATCCCACCATTATAAAACTTTATAAACACACCAATCGAAGGAAAAATAAATCCACACAAACATTTTCCTCTCTATAGCAGCCATGCACAATTGAATACAAATAATATATTTATGTTTTTTTTTTACCTCAATAGGAAAATAATTGTTTAAATAACTAAATAAGAGAATAATTGTTCAATAAAGACAGTAAGACAAATAAAAAAAAACTGAATAAGAAAATAACATCAACAAATGAGTTTGTCCGAGCACGAATGACCACCACACATCCTCACACTTCGGAGCATCAAGGACACCAAGAGCCCCCAACGTTACGCCAAGAAGCAAACCGAAATCCGACCAGCCACACAAACAAACAAAAATGCAGGAATTCGGGTACGAGGTTCCGGGTGGGGAAGCAGGCCAGCCGACTCGCTCGGGCATGCGTGAAGGAGCATCGGCAATACCTCGGGGCACCAAACCATGGGCATTGCTTAGCTACCGTGGAGGATTTGGAGCGTGGGCATAAGGCAGCATAGTCTCAAAATCGTTCATGTATACCGCCTATACGTATAACTGCCATTTGTTGTGGCATTCTCGCCTTTTTATGGTATGCCCTCTAGTTTATACATATAAGCAATACCTGATTAAAAGTATGAACGACAGGAAAATATTACGTACACCGTGAGTTGGCAATTGTCAAGAAACCCGCGTTCAATCACCAAAACGGATCCCACAAAATACCCACCAAGCTCTTTGTGAACGTGGCCATAACCAGAGTACCAACAGGTCTTTGGGGATGAAGACACAATCCCCAGAAATCCTACCCAGGTATGAGGAAGAGGAGAAAAGGAGGGGAGGGAGAGGGGGAGAGAAAGGAAGCAACCCTATGCTAATCGCGTCTTCGCGTCTTTAAGGCCTATGCGGACTCCTATGTAGGAAGGGGGAGGGGGGGGAAGGAGACGGGGAGATGGAAGAAGAGGGAAAGGAGGAGAAGGGAGGGAGGGATAGAGAGAAGTGGAAAGAGAAGGGAGAGAGGGAAAGGAGGAGATGGAGGTAACGAAGGAATTGATGGAGAAGGGGGAGAGGGAGTGAAAGGGAAAGGATGAGATGGAGGGAGGGAAAGGGGGAGACAGAGGGGGCGAAAGAATGAGATGGAGAGAGGGAAAGGGGTGGAGGGGCGGAGAAAGGGAGAATGGTAGAGAGGGAGAGGAGAGAAGGAGAGATAGAATGAGAGGAAATGAATGAATGGAGAATGGAGAAATTACGCCCTCCATCAAAATCTGAGCACCCGCCCCGGCTGTTTCCAAGCCACGTGTTACAACAAGTCCTCCGTCGGGTATTCTAACAACCGTTCCAACAGCTTACCGACCCCTACCCCCTTCCCATCCCTTCCCCAGAACCCTTCTTGTGCAACCATTCTTCGGAAAACTATTTAAGATGTAGGCGTTAAGCTACCTGACCATGTAGGACTTTTCCGGGAGTGAGGGCGGGCACGCTCGGGGAT
>BOPN01003422.1:72500-77500 GCA_017312705.2 Penaeus japonicus | reverse complement strand
ATCATTTTAACATAATTTTATCATTATTGTTATCATTATAGCTATTGTTATTATTATCATCATTATTATCATTATCCTTATTGGTATAATTATCATCGTTACTCTTAATATCAGCATCATTTATTCTATCATTATTATCATTATTGCTATCGTTATTACTACAATGATTATTATCATAGTAATTGTTATTAGCATTTATCACTGTTACCTTTATAATCCTTATCAACAGTATTATCATTCTCTTTATCAACATTATCAATATCATTATTATCATTATTATGTTGTTATTATCATCATTATTACTATCAGTAGTATTGCTATTATTGTTACTTTTAACACTACTACTATTACTGCCATCATTATTAGTATTTCAATTATCATTATTACTATTATTATTATTATTATTATTATCATTATGAATATCATTATTGTCATCATTATCATTTATTTTATTATTACCATTATTCTTACTGATGATAATTAAGACACTGGTAGTAATTCTGATAATGATGATAGTAATGATGATAATGATCACGATGATAATGATAATGCTAATAATGATCATTATGATGATAGTAATGATCGATAATGATAATGATAGTAGAAATATTGATGTGATAATAATTATGATGATAATAATATTTATATGATAATAATAATATTTATATGATAATAATAATGATTATTTGATAATAATAATTATCATAAATATAATGGTAATGGCGATAATAATAATGATAACAACAATGATAACAATGATCATAACAATGATAATAGCGATGATGATAATGGTAATAATAATAATAATAATAATGATAACAATAACAATGATAATAATAACAATTATAATAATAATGATAAAGATTATTTCTATCATTGCTATGATAATAATAGTAACAAAGATATAAGGATAATGATATCATTACAATCATCATTATTAACCTTGCTATTATATATATATATATATATATATATATATATATATATATATATATATATATATATACATATATATCTATATATATATACATATATATATATATATATATATATATATATATATATTCATATATATATATATATATATATATATATATATATATTATATATATATATATATCCTTTTCACAATCCTTTTTATTATTATCAATATTTTTATTGTCATTAGCATCATCTTCATTGTTATTAGTATTATCATCATTGTAATTATTGTCATCATTACCATTTGCATCATCATCATCTTTTACCATATTTTTGAAGAGTTATTGATAATAGCGTTATTATTCTTATTAATATTGCTATTATCGTTTTATCAGATTTATTATCACTACTTCTAGTATCTTCCTCATCATCATCCTTTACATAATAAAATTCATCATCAGCAGTATAAACGCTGGATGTGATATGATTTTTTTTTATGATTTACGTTTTATTACATTTTTTCTAACTGCTATCATGGTAGCAATATCAACTGCAAAGTAACCTCAATAATTACAGTCCAAACTAATCACGTATCAAGACTTAAAGAGATACCTATTATTTTATGGCGCAATTCCTTTGTCTGGAATATAATTTCCAACAACAAAGAAGCTTAATCTTAAAGACAAAGCCCAAGGTAAAGCGTGTATTTGAGATTCAAAATGTTTTGTGGACAATCCTATAAGAATAATTTTTACATTACGTCTAGATAATATGGGATTGATAAACTACTCTGTGATTTCGTTTTTCATCCCGATACAACTGTACATGAAATCTATACCATTATAGTTACCTTCCTTTGGCTTATGATTTTTTTTTCTTCTTTTTTATGCAGCGACCTTATTTTTCTCAAGTTTTATAGGTAGTTTCTTTTCACGGATGGTTTTCCTGGCTTTCGGTCACACTGCTGAGTTTGTTTGTCAGTGTTCCCTTACTTCACATCATCCGAGCTCTTTTTTTTGACGACTAAAATGACATGATTTTAGCCTATGACATGCTGTATGAAACACCTTCAACCGTCAAGAGTTCCATTTTCACTTGACGTGTAAGTAATTTATTATAGCCACAGAACTAATACTTGAATGGACATGGCAGACAACCCAGGCCCCGATAGCTTTGTTCTTCAGTGCAGCATTTAACCATTTTTTCTGGGTCTAGACAAACTTTTACCACCCTGCCGGACTGAGTCCTGGAGGATTTGATCTTGATTATTCTAATGTCCTTTAATTTGTAACACTTGCTAAAACTCCTGACATATAATTTCTTTTCCGAATATAGCTTTCAATGCAAAAAGCAACTTGCATTCAAGCAGTAACGATAGCGTTCACAGATTTGGCATTACTAGGAATAGTTACAGTGGTACGGTACAGCAGTGCCGATTTCACCCTTCAGCAACATTTTCCCATTTCATGCCACACAAAAACGCACTTCTTACGAGCGTCTTTCAGTGTATGAAAATGCTGTGCGATCAAAATGAGGGTTATAGGCTGAGGTTGTTGGGTAGCGTGGGTTTCGCCAGGTGTAAATAACACTATGTGTTCTGAGAGGTGGCTCATAGACTCTTTGTGATGCGTAGGGAAGATGAAAAACTTGATGAGCGATAAGGTTTGTGCAGTTCTTGTAGTTACGACTTTCATGGTTTAGAACGTAGACTTTCGATCATGAAGGTCCGTCCTTAACGTTTTTCCACTGGGAATATAAGGAAGTTCGAGCAGTTAGACGAGTATCATGTCGACTAGCAGCAGCGACGTGCATGTTTGTATTCCTTTCATGTCGGGTTTTAGAAGGCAGTCGAAAAATCTTACCCTTAGCCCTTAACTTTGAAATAGAGGATGTAAAAAGGCACTTGATTTAGAAAGATCACGATGAGATGCTTCCTTTTCATACTTCAAGAACCTTATCTCCCTCTCATCCCTCTTTTTCGTTCACTCGTTAAAATACGAGTCTTTGTTGCGTTTGCTAAATTATGAGGCTTTTATATGCCATCTGACAGTCTTTCTCAATATTCTAATCAACTTAATTATAGTATAGTCCATATCAGCTCGTTCCTTACAGTCAGTCTGATGTTTTATTGGAGGAAAGTCAGCGACATATATTTTTTCGCATTTTCTTAGTTTCGCAAACAAATTCGGAGGGAAAAACTATCCCCAACGAAAAACAAAAACAAAAACAAAAAAAAACATGAAGGAATGGATTCAAAGAATTGTTTCCAGTTAGTGCCAGGAGAGTGGTGCCATCTATGACTGTTATTTTCAACTAAACTTTGATATTGATGATGATAATGATAGTAATAATAACTATGACAATGATAACCATAACAACAATGATAATGAGAATAATATTGATGATGATAATGATAGTAATAATAAATATGACAATGATAACAATAATGATAATAAAAATAATTATGATGATAATAGCATTAGTAATGATACTTAGGATAATAATGATAATGATAATGACAGTGGTAATAGTAAAGATATTCATAATAATAATAATGATATAAGTAATAGTGCTAAAGATGATGAAAATAATGAAACTACCATTAATGATAACTATAATAGCAATGATAATGATCACAATAATTGCAATAACAATATTAGTAATAGTAATGATAATAATGATACTACCACTGATATGCGTTATAATGATAATGATGATATTAATGATCATACTTCAAATAACAATATTAATAATGGTAATAATGATGGTGAAAATACTACTTCTGCTGTTATTACTTATAATGATAATTATGATAATAAAAAAGATGACAATAATAATGAAGATGATAAAAATGATAATGATGGTGATAATGATGGTAATAATGATAATAGTAATGGTAAAAACAATAGAAAAAACAATAATGATATCAGTAATGATAGAACAATACTTATGATGATAATGATGCTCCTGATGATAAAAATAATAATGATTATAATGATAGGAAAGATGATAATAATTGTAATATTGGTAATAATGATATTGATACTAATGATAATGATAATGAAACTGATTATGATGATAATAATAATCATTGTCAAAACAATAATAATAACGATAATAACATTCTTAATAACAATGATGACAATGATAATGAAAAAATAATAACAACGACAATAACTGAAAGAGTAATACAGTTAATGTCTACTACTTATACTACTATTACTACCATTGCTACTACTAATAATGATAGTGACGGCGATATTGCTGACGATGAGAATGACAGTGATAATGATGATAATAGCTTGTGAAATAAATGTGTTAATCATTCGTAATATGATGCAATTCATTAAAGGTTATGATAAGAATCTCTAATATTCATAAGACACATACAATTCTATTTCAACCATACAATTTACATGATTTCCCTGCATTCAAATAAATAGAAGCATATTTTAAAAAACACCATACGCCATACATAACATCACCTTTGCGCATCTCGCTTGTCTCGTGTCCTTTGAGTAGCAACCATGGAGGAATACTCAAGAGAACCCTGGTGAGTGATTATTTCAGGTTTATAATAGCTCTAAGAGTTGGTTTCACACACTAATTAAACTTATGCATGTTTGATGATACGGTTGTTTAAGAATTCATGTTAAAATCGCGGAAATAAAGCTGTGGGTATGATTTTTGATGCGATACGGCGAGCATCGTCTGCTGGCCGTTCGTGCTCGTGTGTGTGTGTGTGTGATTATGCAATTTGTTTGTTTAGAAGTGCAGGTCCTTTGGATTTTATTTAATCGTTGTTTTGAGATGGCAAGAGAGATGGGGAACTACTTGGCCTTGCTTTATGTGGGATTATTATGACAGACTTGGTGTGTTGTATTCCGACCGAGGTAAGTTTTACATTTTGAAATTCTTGATGGTATAGGTTATTATTGTTTTTAGAGTTATTTCCTTATGAAATGAAGATTAAATATCTGGAATGTGTTACCATCAATTTGCGTCGGCCAGTGCAAATACAACAGGACTGCACAAAGTGTTGCTGCGGCCTCTGTGCTTTGGGGTCCAACAAAGGACAA
>BOPN01003422.1:47500-60000 GCA_017312705.2 Penaeus japonicus | reverse complement strand
GGCAATATTGCAATGAATTTCGGCAGTGAAAGTCCAAGACTTACTGCCGTATGTGAGGGTAGACCAAATGAGGGTTTTCAGTAGGTGGAGTTTCATCATAAGTAATAGCTTTCTGTCGTTGAAGATGTTTTTCATTCTTTTGTAGGCGGTGGTATCTGGGAAAAATACCACTGTGCCAGGTCATGGATGGTTCTCAGAGATCACAGCCTCTAAATTGCAGGGTGCAAGATTTAGTAAGTAGGGTGGATGGTTAAAAAGGGTGATCCCTTGCTGTTACAATTATTGCACAAAAGGTGATTGGCAACTGGTTGATCCGTACTTGGTTCAATGTTCAAAGATTTGCAGAAGGAAGTGGTTGGTGTAGTATTGGTCTGTGATAGTTGACTGTTTAGGCATCACATCTACACAGATTAATCCTTGAGGATTAACCCTCTCTCGCCGGGTGGTACACCATTGGTACCGCGCATTCAAGGGCCCGTTCGCAGGGTGCCAGCATACGGCGTCGATCATTTAATTTATTTAAGTCTATGCGTTGGAGAGTCCCGGTATTGCATCTTGTAAGGCTGGAATGCCCCCGGCATGAATGGGGAAGATGGGGAAGAGCCATTTCCGATTGCAAAATCCTTCCTCCAAAATCTGAGGTTGTAGAGGTTCTTCATAACTTTTTTTTCTCTTTATCATTTCCAGCAAATTGGTAATGTGATGGTTATGTAATTAATAAATTTAGCTGTGATTTTTGGTTTGAAGACCTATAATCTGAAGTCCATATATTTGTCAAGATAGAAATTGGACTACTTCCTTATTTGACTATATATCATGAGGGAGGTTTACAGTCTCTATCTTGCCAGAATATATATGCTGGAGTACAAGGCATGGGGCATATATTCCCAGACATTGATAAGGGATTGTTGCCTTACCTTTACTTTCAACTGATCAATTTTTGAGTGATTTTTTTATGGCAGTTAACTTTTTTTGTCAATCTCTGTTAGGTCCTATCTAGAATATTTTCCTGGTTCTTTTTTGGTATAACTTGTGTTCCTTCAATTATATATATATATATATATATATATATATATATATATATATATATATATATATATATATAATATACATATTTTCACATTGTCTTTTTATGATTTAAACATATAAATACATGTTTATCACACTATCTGATTTGTAGATTTTATTGTTTTTAGGCTGATGATTGTCATTAACCCTATACATGTAGACTCCTATAACTGAGAAAGAAGAAAAACTGTCAAAAACTGGGCCGTTTTTTTAGCTTTGATGCTCCACTAGTCGGGATGTATTTGACATATGTGAGTGAAATATACATTTTCTTAAGTAAGATCAAGCTGTTCATATGTCAAACGTTTTCTTTAGTACATTTAGAAAAGTAGAGGCTTAACCCTCTCTGGACGGGTGGTACAACATGTGTACCGCGCATTCAAAAGCCCAATGGCCGGGCGGCACAGTATTGTGCCAGCCATTCAATTGATTTAGGCCTAATAATTCGAACGCCCCGGCATTTGGACATTCAAGGCTAGAATTCCCCCGTCGGGGATGGGTTAATAAGAGGACTCAGAGTTTGCAGTTCTAAAGGCATTTTGTAAACATGAAACATAAATCCTTTTATGGTCTTGAACTTCAAATTAGATTTCAGACCTTTATTCTATAGACTGATTATGATGACAAAACAAAAGATTGAATCCTTTTAAGGCTCACATTCCATCCTCCAAGGCCACCATTGTATGTTATATGTTGTACTTCCATAACATACAGCCATTTACTTACCACATAGAGTTCATTGGGCACTTATGCAAATTATTCAGTACCCAAGTCAAACATTTGTAAGTAAATGTGCCATATATTTTACATTGGTCCTGGTCATGAATTAACCCAATGACGACGGTGCGTCACACTCGTGTGACACAGCCAAACTCCCGATGCCGGGGCGTTATGCCAGTGTGATGCATTGCAATATTGCAGTCGCCCGGCATAGGGGTTTTTGCGTAGCGTGTGCCCCGTTGGGAAAGGGTTAAGTTTTGTTTTTACTCTGAGCTCCAAGCCATCATTTCTTCTTTATTCCTTCTACAAAGGTATATGGCATAAAAAGCATCCTAGATATACTGTCTGAGCCAAATTCCTTTAATTCTATATGGAATGTGCATTCAGTTAGTGATATTTAAATCATGCAATTGAGATGATGCCAGTTTGCAGAGTCACTTGCAGTTTGAGTGCTACATGGCTGGTTAATGTGTATGTAAGCAGGGTTTTGATATTTTGTACAGGGATAAGGATGTGTGCAAATTATTTTACTGGCCTTCATAGTTAAAATCTTCTGTATTTTCTCTCTTCTTACTTGTTTATTCTTTTACATTTACAGTTAGCGCTTAATTAATTTAGATAATTAAAATTAATAATATTAGTAGTCAAGTAGAAAAAAAGTAATGTGGATCTTCATTTACATACATTAACTTTTACAGCCCATGGAGGATTGTGGACGATTGTGGTGGAGCCTTCACAATGGGTGTGATTGGCGGAGGGCTCTTTCAGGCCATCAAGGGCTTTAGAAATGCACCAAGTGTAAGTATTGAGGACTTTTCATTTTATGTACTCTCTTATTGTTCTTAATCATTGTTGTAGTAGTAAAAAGTATATTTCGTTAATAGCTTTTCACCTCTTGGGAGACTAGTCAGAATCCCCCCCCCCCCATTTTTTTTTTGGGCAGTTCCATAGTTTTCTATATACAGTTTTCTTTTCTTATCATGGCCTTTTTGCTTTACAGGGTTTGAACAGAAGATTTACTGGCAGTATGGTAGCAGTCAAGCAGAGGGCACCCATTGTGGGTGGTCAGTTTGCAGTGTGGGGAGGGCTGTTCTCCACCATTGATTGCTCCTTGGTTTACCTGCGCAAAAAGGAGGACCCATGGAACTCGATCATTTCTGGTGCGGCCACAGGGGGCATTTTGGCAGCCAGAAGTAAGTGGAGTTTGGGAGAATCTTATCTTTTCTCTGTCTTGTAGTCTAATGTTGTAGAGCAGTTCAAGTTATTTGCAAATGTTTCTTTGCATTGGAAAAATTATGCATTCATGGGCATTCAATATGTGTAGGGGATATTTAGAAAACATTACAAGGTATAGAAAGGAACTCAGGCTACACAGCAAATGTAAATGGCTAGACATTTTTGAGCACTACTGAAAAGGATATGTAAATATGTATATATATGTATATATGTATATGTGTATATGTATATGTAAATGTGTATGTGACTATGTCTATGTCTATGTATATATGTATATGTATATAATATAGTTTATATTTATGAAAAATCTCATTTTTAAGATTAAAATTTATTTAAATATATTTAAATTTAAATTAATATACAAATATGTAATGAATAAATAATGTATATTTACTCATTAACGTTGGTGTGGTTTTGGCTGTGCCTGAACATTTTGCCGAGGTACTTTGAAATGAGCAAGTGTAATGTTATGGGCTATTTGTACGGTAAGGCAACGGCCAGCTACTACGTGCATGATCACCCGCTGAAATGGCCAGCCAAGCCATGACATGAATGGCAAATCATACAGTGTTAAGTGGTCAAAAATAAATACACATCAATTGATAGATTAAAAAAAGGTTGAAAAAATGGAATGAGTTTTACATGCAGGATAGGGAAATATTAAGCCAGAGGAACACTGGCTTAATCCATTCACGCCAGGGCTATTCCGGCTCTAAATGGTCGGAATGCCGGGGTTTTCGAATGCATAAGCCTAATGCCTCGGGATTCTCGGGTGCACTAGTCGCAAGCGAGTGCTGTAAAGCTGCTCACCTGAGACACTGGCCTTGACCAAATATCTCATCGCCGGCGTCAGACCCAAAAACCACTGAACGTGATAGCAAGCCAACTGGTGCAAATGGGTTAAGGCACAAATAAAAGATTTCTAATGTATATTAATTTTGTTTTCAATAGCTAGTAAGGGCATAATGAGTTACAGGTGCTATCGAGATAAAATAAGAAAAGGAAAAATGGAAGAAATTGGACAATTTAAGGTAAAAAAAATATTAAATAAATGAATGGATGTTTCTTACAAATCAATTGATGGCATTCATCAGGCCTGTAGTCCTTTTGTAAAGGGATAACAAATGTGTAGATGAGTATACAACAAAATACTGCCCAGGCTGTAATTATCCTCTTAGTTATGATGGGTCTGTCATTTTCCCTTAGTCTTTAGTTTTCCCATAATTAGCCAGTTATCCTCATTCTTCACTTAACTGTCCAGAGTAAGTTGTTGCTCCAGGATGGTGAAAGACACATTAATGTGCCCTAACTCTTTAGGTCATGGTTATTATCTAAATACTCAACACTAGACACTGTTGGAGTTGGTCACTTTAACTTTTGGCTGTGTTTATCTATTATTTTTTTTGTTTGATAAGTGACATGGTAAATGAAAATCAGTTATTTACAGAACTCATAATGGGCTGCAAACCCTTCTCTTCTGTTCTTAAACACAATGTCTTTTATACTTTAAAGATTTGTACATTTTAAATTGTAAAGAGATTATGTTAACCCACACAGGACGGGTGGTACAGCATGTGTACCGCGCATTCAAAAGCCCAGTTGCCGGGCGGCACAGTATTGTGCCAGCCATTCAATTGATTTAGGCCTAATAATTCGAACGCCCCGGCATTTGGACATTCAAGGCTAGAATTCCCCCGTCGGGGATGGGTTAAAGTAGCTTCTGCTCTTGTTCATGCTGAGATTTTACTTTTGTTAAGAAGCAACTAATCATGACAGGAAACTGAAAACTGATTTATTTCATGTATTTGAAGCTACAACCTTAGGTGACAAAGATACCTAACATTGATCAATTTTTTTTTAGTTAGTTTTGCACACTTGTGCATAATTAAATGTGTAAAGCTTTTCATTGCTGAAGCAAATTTATATTATATTGAAGATGTACCAACTTTAGTAATATTAAAAACCATTTATCATCAGGTGGTGTTGCAACTATGGCAGGCAGTGCTGTCATCGGTGGGGTGCTCCTGGCCATGATTGAGGGAGTCGGCATCCTCCTAACTCGCTTCACCTCAGAACAGTTCAAGCCCGTGGCACCAGGAGAAATGGCAGATCCCTCAGTTCTTGGACCACCGCAGCCCCTCTCGTTGAATCAAGATCCTAACTATCAGTAAATTAGTGCTTTAGGGAAAGTGTTGCCACCCATACTGAAGGACAAATAAATAGAGAGCTTCGTGAATATGGACTTTTTATCTCTTTTGTTAGAGGAGAATGTAGTTTATGAAATCCATCCTATTTGATTATTTATTTTCCTTTCAAAGCAATGCCCTAGAAATGTGGTTGTACTTCTTTAAGGCCATGAAATTATGACACCTTTTTTTATGTGAGGAAGGATTTCAACATAAGTTCTCTTTAGTGCCACTGAGCAAATTCAGAAACTTGTAATCAGAAGAAATGTGAGGACCTGTATGTGTGTGAAAGTAAATATAAAGTATATAGAAAATTTGCTTTTGTTTATAGCAGTCCTCATCTTAGTAACTTCACATGATTTTTTTTGAGGCAAGAGGAGGGCTGCTATGACCTTGGAGTTAATTATATATTTTTCTTGTTAAATGCAATGTCTTTAGGATGAATATGAACTGTTAGGTGTGAAACTGAAGGAACATTTTTGTAAGCTAATCTTAAATATGAAGGATGATATGATTCTTCAACTAGCTTTTATGAAAAGCTTTATGGAAGATGCTTTTCCTTCAGGTAGCCTGAGAGCAATTGTATTTTGTGCTTCTACCTGAGAGTAAAGCTAAATGGATATATGTACATATTGTATATTGTCATAAAATATGCAGACATGTCAGATATACTGTATCTGAGTCTCAGAAATACCTCTCGGATCATAATAGTATGACAATGTTAATGCCTTATTTGGGGGTAACAAATTTACTTGTGTACTTTTGACTGTAACTGTTGATTTTCTACAAAATAATAAAATATCTTTATTTAATGCTTCTTAGTGTTCAAGCCTGATTCAAAGTTGCTTATTGTCCTCCCATACAAAATCAATACTTTTATCACACTGTGTATAAAGAAAATAATGAGCTAATATGGATCATATACTATAATTTTAGTCAAATGCAGCATTGATAGAGCCTGTTATAGGGCACATATAAGTGTTTAAACTCAATAAAAAACACAAAAATTAAAACGCAAACTTTAGTTTTACAATGAGCAACTGAAAGAGTGGGAAGATTTCAATTATGTTGCTTCAAGCTGCCTCGCTCAAAAATAAAACCTATCCTGGAGATTGGGCAATCTTATCTATCCCTGTCCGCAGTGGGTTGACCAATCTCTGAAGAAAATGAGTGAAATGCACTAGCTGGGATCCTTAGGATTTCTTATAAAACTAAAATCAAAATGACACTATACAATGGCTGGTCTTGGTCGTTTGAACTGTTTTGTGTATAGTAGACATGAAAATAATGAACAAAAAATTATATTTATTTGTGTGATTGAGTACTATTGCAAAGGCTAGTTTTGGCATACCATTTTTTTCTGCAAAAATACTGACATCTGTTATTTTCTTTTATAAAAACAGAATAAAAATCTTTTTAAAATCTTTATCATACATCATTAACATCTGATTGGCTGATTACTTTATCAAATATGCATGCAAATTTACTAATGTAAAAACTATTTCAAGGAAAAAGAAAGGCCAGATAACTGCATGATATCTGTATTTGGTGGGTTACACAAAGTTTTGCTCTTGGAGCAGGTGATGGAGGGGTCGTGTCGAGCTTTGCTGGACACAGGACGACTTCTTACAGGTTAACAACAACAACAGCGGGGCAGAGAACATGTCTCAGTGTTAGTACCACACTTGGGCCATCAAGACTCTGTCACAGCTGCTAGCATGGCTCATGTGCATGGCTCAGGTTAGTGGGTATTACCACGCAAACTACCTTTCAATGAAGAACACAGCAGCCATACACCAATGCTACACTTTTAGCTATCATGCACAAGTACTACCAACCATGTATTGACCAGATTTTTTTCTTTAGCTGCCTTGGTATATGGTGCAAGTGTCTGTCTTGCAGTAACTGTAGTTTGGCTGCCTGCATAAAAAAGTTGCAAGTTCTATTGCTGCTACTGTAGTCTGGCTGTTCACCTTCCTTAGTACATGGGTGCTTGTCTTACACTCACTGTGATCAAACCTGTTGTTTATCTCAACATCGGTACAAGCAGCAGACCACCTCTTTTTCTAGTGTGAGTCGACTGGATTGGTGAAGTCACATGTCATGCCTCTTGCAAAAGTGCTGCTCATCACAGTGACTGCAACATGACTTGCCGCCTCTTCAAGCACGATGTTCCTAGAAAGGGGTCGTTACCCTGATACGACTGGACAGTATAAGGTGTGTAAAGGAAGGACTCTAGACTACTTTGAGAATAGCTACCAGGTATTAATGACAAGCATGTGGGAGTTATTACACCAGGATTACTGAAGGTGTCAAATTGGTACACCAAATTTACTTGAATCTGGAACTGCATGTTCCAGTTTGTAAGCGGAGGTAACATCGAAAAAAACATCGGCACTGACAGTATTATTACATGGAGAACTCACTCCTGGATACTTTGCATGGTAATGTGACGATGTAACTGGCATAGAAGCACTCAAACCTAATTATGTATACTAAAACTGCCAAAAATGTACCATTACCAAAGACTCTTGTGTTCTATTTGCCATGACACTGTGGGAGTTGAATCTTTAGCATATAAGCAAACAAACTTGTAGCATGCTATTACCTACAGAACCAAGATAATAACTTGAGCTGTAGCAAAAGAAGCAGAGTCTTCCTGCATATTTTATAACTTTAGTCCTTGTATGGATCACTAAAATCCCCAACTCCAGTCATCTCTAAAGATATGACCCTTTTTTACAACACAATGTATGTTCATTCACCTAACTGAACAAGCTGCCAGACAGCTTTCCTTGAATGCCATTTAGGAACAAAGTTGCAACCTATGTGAAGATATCAGCCAAGTAAAGTCTTGGTCCTAGCTTCCTAGGGGTTCTCAGCCTGTTTATTATACAGGAAATACACGACTCAAAGAACTGCTATCACAAGTATAAAAATGGCTGACATTTGTCACCTTCTTAAAAACCACATTGTTTCTTCTAATACCTAAACAGTAACTGAAAGTATCTTTGTCCTGTTTCAAAGACATGGCAGAGTTATGGGCATGGCTAACACATGGGCAAATAGGACGGGGTCGGGGCAAGACATGCTACCCCAAAACAAGGTTACTGGTGCAGCTTGTACTTCACAATAGTAACCATAACAGCCTTTCAGCTTACGCAAAACATGCATCCTAATAACTCATACTGATGACATGGTATCAAATAGGCTCATACTTTTCTGTTTCAATCTAAAACACTAACACCAATCATGAGCAAGTTTAAAGCACTTGTGGTGCTGATGTGGAGAACGGTCATGCAGAACAGACATGGACCGAGTATAAAACACATTTAGTACATCAAAGAACTAGAGCCATAACACTAATTCAGCAAGATGGATCTTTTTCCTGTTTTCCTTTATGAAACAAAAAGTAAATCAAAAGGTGCTTTATTAGAGTTATGTGCCCAGGATTGAAAGTGTGGATCCACATTGATTGAAAGTATACTTTACGAAGACTGATCCTGCACTATCTCAGTGGGTGAACACTTCTGAGCCCCGACCCCTTAAATTTACCATTATTTGTCATTTAGGCAATGGTTGGTGCTGAGAAGTGTAGAGAAATCCAGTATCACAATGGTTACACGTTGTTGGAAAGTCTAAATCTGGATGTCTTTCCTTGATTTACCATTTGAAGTTACCACATATTACTTGGGCAATTTATCCTTCAGTGCAATGAAAGAGTTCACTTTAAGAAGGGAAATGTACAACTCAATTCCTTGTGGCAACTAGAATGTAATTCAAGAAATGGCATCTAAATTGCTCCCTTAGACATTTAGGCATATTTAAAAATATACCATAACAATGGAGGATATAGATCTACTGTATAGATTTATTATCATGAGGAAGAGGCAGATGTATGGTCAGTGCTTGCATGACAACTCTGTTCACAGATCCAAAGCAATACCTATATTGGATTGTCAAGTGTCTCCGGGAACACCTTGCGTTCTTTGTCATCCAAAACATATTCCTTTCCTTCCTAATTGAACATGAGCAATTAATTTTGAGTTCCGATGATAAAGGCTAATGTGTTTCTTCTAGATAAATTTAGACTTCCGTTCACTGCAATGGGTGGCAAATTTGTTCTCTATAGATAAATATATAAACATTAAAAACTCTTATACCTCACATCAAACTGGATTGTCACAGATCTGTGACCTAAAGTTTCATGAGAAGAAAGATGAATCACTGGGGAACCTGAGCAAATTGCTTTTCCCTACAAATGTCAGGCCAGAATTCCTAAGAACCTCAAGAGTAGGGTAGGGATTTGAGCACACTATAAAGCTAACAGGCTGTGTCAACCAGCAGTAAAAGTGAATTTGCTTAACTCTTTTTAAACTTCAATTATAATGCAATGAACAGGTACTTGCTGATGATTGATCTAAGCATTTTAATCATATTTCTTTTTCATGTTTTTTTTTCTGAGCAATGTTTAGAGCTTGAAAAGGAAATCAAAAAATAATAATACCCAAAATACATATGCTAAAATAAACATAAGAAGCTCAGGTGGCTTTCCTTTTGAAAATCAAGTGCTGTCAAATACTTAGAACTCTACATAAGCTTAACGATTCAACCTATTTTTACATATCTACCGTGACTAGCGACCAATTTAAACCACTTCAAGGTTGTGTGAGAATTCAGGCCTTCAACGATTCTGGAATGATTACCTTATAATACATCATTTATCGTGTCCTCCAAATATGTTACCTTTTGTCTTGTATAAAATAGAGTGGATAATTTTTTTTCCCTATAGGGAAGGGGAGGGCATTTTTGCAAGGATTACCCTGCAAAAGCATGAAGTGCAACTCCTTAAAACTCATCATCCAGTAGAAAAGAATATAATAATAAAGTAAATAAAAAATAAAAAGAAAGAAAGAAAAAAAAGGGTACCCATGATGATAATGAAATAGTAATAATAATAATAATAAAAGTAACAAAATTCTTGTGAATGCCTTAGATGTGATCCTACATTGAATTCTTGTCGACATACACAGTTCTAAGAAGAAGGAGAGGCAGAGAAATGCCAACAATAACAATATGAAACTTGTGAATCACAGTCACCGTCAAAGAAGTTACTGCTGCAATTTGTCAATATCAACGTATAAATATTTAGGGAATAAGAACCCAAACATCACAACAA
Source organism: Penaeus japonicus (assembly GCA_017312705.2). Taxonomy (NCBI): domain Eukaryota; kingdom Metazoa; phylum Arthropoda; class Malacostraca; order Decapoda; family Penaeidae; genus Penaeus; species Penaeus japonicus. The sequence continues at coordinate 49,611 of BOPN01003422.1, read as the reverse complement.
ATTTACCAAAGTCAAATGTAAACAAGCATTGCATAAATCTACCTGGTAGGAAAAAACAATGAAAAAAGTGTATATGCAGTTGTATATATGCATGTATGTATAGTACAAGTGTGCACTAACATATGCATGTTAACAAAAGTAAATATGTATGTGTATATATATCATACTGCCCTCATGCTAAGCTCAGCTGTAAGCTCTGCCCACTGTTCCAGATTCTCAAGTGTTATTTTTGCGTAAGATGAAGGTTTTCAAATACATCATTTTAATCTATTCTTTTTTATATAATAATTGTAAAAAAAAAATGTGTCATCAGTTATATTATATTATACATTTCCATGGGAAATGATTTACCAAAATTTTACTTTAATATGTTTACTATCAGATCACTGTTAAAGATTTATATTTTTTTCTTTCTTTTGTTTCAAAATAAAATACCCTTTAACCACAAAAAAGTGCTCTGACAAATGGTAAAGATCTTTTGCATTATAAAATCCAATATAAAAAATTGAGATTAAGACATTTACAAAATCACTGATATTCATATAAAACTATAAAGATGGCATTACAAAGGGAAATTGTAGTTGTAACTTGAATTCCAACCAGTGCCTTTAGCAGGAAAGTTAGAGTAAGACCAAGTATGATAAATCACATCAAAAATTGCTGGTGTTCCTTTTCTAACCCAAACCATAATATGCACAATGTCAAAATTAATAAACAACTTACAGTGTTCTTTGGGCATGACTTAGCTTTACAGCTATGTTAGTGTGAGGTTATTCTGTATACATATAATTACACATACATACTGCACTTATCACACAAATATATACAAACACATATATATACAAACATAGACACAGACACATACACACACATTATAAGTAAACTTTACATACGTGAAAATTAAACTGAAAACAAAAACTTACATTTCTTCAATACTTTTTTCTTCTTTCTGGGAAAATGGTTTCCTCTGAAATCTATATCTGAATAGAAGAAAAATTTATCACAAAATTTTCCTTGTGTACTGCATATTCTTATTGAGATGACTAAACAGCTATTAAATTGATCCTTCATATATGCATAAAAAAATACATTATCTTGTTATATTTAATGCCACAAAGCGATTTCATGTGTGAACCATTTTCCCTGAGCAAGATCTACTACATATGCTTATGAGATCTTTTCAATTTTAAAACTTTTTTTTATTAGGTCATCTAAGTATATGAATATTTTTCTTACTTAGAAGACAAAATGATAAATGTCTTTGGTTGTCTTAGCAAATAATATAAATCAAATAAACTAATGAAATTCTAACAACCAATAATAAATACATATTTGTAAATAAAATCAAACCTTCTAACATAGCAAGATCAGTAATCAAATATACACAAAACTGACCAAGGAACACAGTAGCTGGTGTCGCTACCCTAGCATAGGTTCACAGCACTCCATTACAAGCTATTCAGCAGGACAGAATATTTTTTTTCAGACACCTCCTAAATCTTCAAAAACGTGGTCATCCAGACCCCGGCATGGGTTGATTCTAACAAAGTCTCCAGAGCCCATTGCATTCGCTTTTATTCTGCCTGCATCACTGCGAGCACTGTCAGTGAACATGGGTGCTCTGTCAATAGGGAAACTTCTATCGTCCTGCACGTCACTCTTTGAGGAGACGAGTGAGAGAGGCCCACTGGCACTGGTCGTGTGTTGGTGGGCGAAGGCAAGGTTACCCTGTAGGGCAGGTGAGGCACTGGCAGCATGAGCCTGGCTGGTTAGGGTCACCTGTGGGCACACACGGTAATTATCACGCTCCATGTGTGCGGGTGAGCAACATGTAGGGGAGTGACTGATGGTGGAGTCGTCGTTTATACTGGCTGGGGGGTTCATGGAGAGGTGGTTGGGCTCTGGCAAAGGCTGTGTTATACTGCTGACGTGATGGTCCGGGTCTATTAGGGGTTGAAGTACGGTGGATGTGTTGTGGTTTGGGCTGGTCTCTTGTAGATTGGAATTATCTAAATCCTGGTGAGCTTGGAGGTTCAGGTCGTCCTCCTGCGACGGTGGTGGGTTGGGGGAAGCCGCCTGGGAGGTCTGGGAGGCACGGTCCATCACAGGCT
>BOPN01003422.1:10000-35000 GCA_017312705.2 Penaeus japonicus | reverse complement strand
CTCAAAACTCATCCTACCCCCCACGCCCACACGTCTAGCCAGCACAAGCCACCCACAGTAGGGGATTCCCGACTGTCTGTAGCTACGGCCTATTTTCACGAGTCGCTCACACTCCCGACAGTGCCACCGGATCCACCTGCACAGACGCCCCTAGTCGCGGACCGCCCAAAGTTCCTCAGACAGTGCGCAATACATTTCTTATACATTACGCACATGACATATTATTTGCAGTCACCCATACAATCTTACCTTAAACACACAGATACACACACACACACACACACACACACACACACACAATTGAAGGGCCCATATGCCCCCCTACTTCAGCCCCCCTCCCACACACACAAACACACACACACGAAAAAGCTAGATAACCAAAAGTCGGCTCCGATCCTACAAGCGTAAGGGACAACACTCTGTGAAAAAAGGGCGACCCCTAAAGCTCACTCCTAATCTCACCCCCAAACCCACCCGAAAAAAAAAAGGGGGGGGGGGAGCGCTCCCCCCTTAAAAATAGGTCCTCCAAATGCCACGCGCGGGAGCATCGGAGGCCCTTCTTGGCGATGTTAATTATCGCGCGGTTTCGTCTTCGTTCACCTGTTGATCGCGTGCGCACACACACGCACACACACACAAACACACACACAGACACGTCGCCTTGGCAGCCTCCTTACACCTCGGTTACAACCGTCTTGGCCAGACCTCCCCCCCTCCCCCCTCCCTCTCTCTCTCTCCTTCCCGCCCTTCTCGAAAGTGTATACGTTATGTGTGTTGCATGCACATGCATTTGTTTGTGTGTAGATGTGGTGGATATGCATAAGTTTGAATATGGTGTACGTGCGTGAGTTTGAATGTGCATATTGTACGTGTATAGATGGATGTTAGTGTGTATGTGCATTATACGACAATGTACGTATGTGTGTATCTGGGTGTATATTTATATTTATATACATCGCGCGTGTTTGTGTTTGTTTGTTTGTGTGTGTGTGTGTGTGTGTGTGTGTGTGTGTGTGTGTGTGTGTGTGTGTGTGTGTGTGTGTGTGTGTGTGTGTGTGTGTGTGTGTGTGTGTGAGAGTGTTCGTACGCGCGCGCGTGTCCGAGTACTGAGTATTTTCATACAAATGTTGGCTGTTGGAAGTGAGGACATGTACTTGGTGGCGATGCAACTACACTCGTCAGCTGTTTTTAATTTACTTCCGGAGTCTATTTAGCACTCGAGGCATGGCATTTGCGACTCCGACTTTACTCAAACTATTTACAATTTTCCAAACATAGAAATGTCATTATCAACACTGCAATCACAGGCACTAAACACAGGCGTACTCGTAATTCTAAGGATGATGATAAATCGACTGAATAAAAAAAGCTGTTGAAAAATCTAAAGATACCAAAGAGGGATAAAAATAACATATATAAGGCAAGTCTGCAACACAACACTTTCACGACACATGCAGACACCTTCTGCCGCTCGGTACGGTAAGCTCTAGCAGACACTCCAGCCCACCGCTGTCTCTCCCTCTAACGCTCTCTCTCTCTCTCTCTCTCTCTGGTGTTCCTGCATACCTGTTTACCTCTTTTCCTGTCTGTCGGCCTTCTATATTTCCCCTATCTTCTAGCCTGCACGTCTGTCTTCACATGCATATCTGCCTTCACCCTGCCTTCACACGCAATTCCCCTCCTACCCTCGTCTGTCTGTCTGTCTGTCCGTCTTTATCTCTTTATCCTTTATCACAACAAATAGCAGTTCGTCTACATTCGCAACACGTTCAATGAAGCCATTTAGGATAATTCCCATAGCACTTTTAAAATCATAATATATGGACATGGAGTTACCCATTAACGCACCATATCAATGCATTATGCGTCTTCTAGAAGGATAAGTTTGTCCGGTGTGGCCAACACGAGATGGTTGGGGTAGTCCGGCAGGTAAAGCTTGTATTTGATTTATGGACGACTATGGCAACTATGTCCAGCTTTCGTATCTTTCTGTTGCTTTATTCGCATACAATTTACTCTCTGCGTTCTTCTTTTTCTTCATCTCTCTCTCTCTCTCTCTCTCTCTCTCTCTCTCTCTCTCTCTCTCTCTCTCTCTCTCTCTCTCTCTCTCTCTCTCCCTCTCTCTCTTTGTGTATCTATCTGTCTATGGCTATCCCCGTCCCCCTACTACTTTACCTGCATCCCCCTGCAGCCCTAGCCACTCATTCGTCCCTGTCCAGGTATGTGGGATCCTGCAGACTTCCCGCTGAATAATTGGCAGTCATTAATAATCGACAATTACCACTTCAGGGAGATCGGCTCGAGGAGGGAGGAAAAGCCAAGACAGATACATCCCCCCCCAGACAAGAGTGGAATGGCACGGATAACACAAACCTCTCTCTCTCTCTCTCTCTCTCACACACACACATGCAGACACACACACTTACACATAAACACACGCGCATACACAAACTCTGTCTGTCTGCCGGTCTCTTTCTCAAAGACAATTACAAACAAGCAGTGGCAGCTACGCACTGTAGGGGGAGGGGAGTTGATGCAAGGAAGGAGGCTCTCTACAAGGGCGCCGCACACCAGCGCCAATGCTAGCCGCGCGGAGAGATCCAGCTGCACGATTGATACATCCTACAACACGGAGTCGAATTTTCCAGAAGGCGTGTCCCCCTCACTCCTCTCTCCTCTCCCCCCTCCTCTCTCTCTCTCTCTCTCTCTCTCTCTCTCTCTCTCTCTCTCTCTCTCTCTCTCTCTCTCTCTCTCTGTCGAATAGAGTTTACAGTAGAAAGAAAAAACTTGCTTACAGAGCGAAGGAGGAACGGAAGGGAGGGGAGGGGGAAGAAGGGAGGGGAGGGAGGAAGAGGGGAGGGGAAAGAGGGAGGGAGAGCAAAGGGGTGGAAGGAGAGGGGGACGGAAGGAAAAAGAAAATGAAAGAGAGAGAGAAACAGACCGAAAAAAAGATAACAAGAAAAATATGAGGCTCCGAAAAGCGACTAGCCTCGCCTCCCCTTTGCACCTCTTTCCAGGAACTGCATGAGATGCGGAGTCCGGAAGGATGCTCGAGCCAGCATCCAGCGGCGCCCGAACTCCTTGGAGAGGGTTTCTCACGGGGGTTCCTTTCGCACTTGACCCTCGCGCCGCTTAAACACGCTCTTTAAAACCACGTGTTTCAGTTACGGCCCTCGGGGAAGGGGGAAGGGGAGGAGAAAGGGGAGAGTGAGATGTGAGGGAGGGAGAGAGGGAGGGAGAGGAGGAACAATGCGTTTTACTTCTTTCCTCAAGATCTCATTCTTTACCTAATCCACCTTCCTTGTGTTAAGAATTAAAATAGCTTGCAAAGAAACGAGACCAGGAACCTCCCCGCCGCCATATTTCTTGCAATTAAGATCAAAACGCAAACAGCTCTGCAAACAAACAAAAAAATCGACGAGCAAATCTTACCAGAAATCGTCTTGAAAGATTCAATTCCCAAGACGTTCTTAAGTCACCCCCTTCAACTTCCCTCAATGTTCTCTGTCTCTCTGTCTCGGTCTCTCGTTTCCCTTCAAAAAATAACAAACTTAAAACAAACAATAAAAAACTTAAAAACAAACAATAGTAAAAAAAAAAAAAGAAATCTTCCCCCCAAAAAAAATCATACCGTCTTGATCAGACCCCTCTCTCCCCTACCCCCTACCCCCCACCCCCGGTGCTTCAACATAAGTTAATGCTTCCAGACGAAGGTCTCTTGAGCGCCGCGATGATTTCCTGGAATCTTCAAAAAATGGATACCCCTTCCACTCCCTCTCCCCTCCCCCTCGCTCCCTTTACCCTCCACTTTTTCCTTTCCTTTTGTACTCTATCACTCATCTTTTTTATCACACCTTTAGGAAGTCTTTTCTTTACTACTTTTTTTCTGGGGTATTTTTTTCTTCGTCTTTTCTGACAATTGGTTGCACTTTCTTCGTCATCTTGCTCGTCTGTATTTCTTTCTGTTCTACTATTATCACACATGTTGCTTCGGTCATCGCATTTGCAATCAATGTTACTCTTTCCATCGCAATACATCTTCCATCTTCGTCACTGCTTTATCTCACTCTCCTATCACTCATTTCCCTCCCCTTTCTTCTCTTCTTCCCCCTTTCCTATCACTAGTCTCCCCTTTTATTAATAATTTTCCTCGCCCTTCTCTCCCTCGTCACTCTCCTATCACTCATTTCCCCTTCCATCAATAATTTTCCTCACCCTTCCCCTCTTCCTCGCCACGCTCCTATCACTCCTCCACCCCTATCCTTCTCTTCCTGTTCCCCCTCTCCTATCCTCCTCTCACTTCGATCATCATCCTTGTCAATATACCTCACTCTGACTACTAGGAAAGAAGAAGCCGAGGAGCGTCTTCAAGGAGGTGAGGTGTTGGCCTCGACACTTGAAATTCGCTTGATACTCACTCACTTACTCTCTCTCTATCTCTCTCTCTCTCACACATACATATAGGTGTGGGTGATACGATAGTAGGGGGAAAAAGGGAGAAAGGGGGGGGGGGAGAAAGGGAAAGGGAGGGAAGGAGAGAGGGAGGGAGGGAGGGAAGAAGAGTAAGATGGAGGGAGGGAGAGGGAGGAGAGAAGAAGAAGAAGAAGAAGAAGAAGAAGAAAGAAAGAGGGAGAGAGAGCGAAAAACTCAGCTCAATCTATATCAAATTTTATCTTCCGCATTGGCACCCCCTATAATCATAATAATACATGAATACCAGAAATAATGCTAAAAGATATATACCCCCTCCGGAAAAAAAAAAAAAAAAAAAAAAAAAAAAAAAAAAAAAAAAAAAATCGGCTAAATCCAGCCCCTATCCCCTCCTCCCTCCCATCACCCACCTTCCCCCAAAAGAGGAAAAATAAATAAAAGCATTTCAGTCTTCGAAATCCCCCTCCAAGTCCCTACTCCTGCTTGGGTGCCGCGGCGAGTGACCGACGACCACAAGCATTCACCTATCGCGGCGGCAGCCGGCCTAAAAATAGCGGCAGCGAACGCCCCTCGCTCTAATGTGGGCCGGCCGCCGCGCTCGCTTGCCCCCGATGGCGCCGTTATGGCCATTGTCTACTGCCGAATCGGAGGCGGGCCCGTTCCACGGCGGAGCTTCGTCGGATATGGTATGCAGGGGAAAAGTGGAAAGTCATAATAATGGCAGTAGAAGTCATAATAGCGTAAGAATCATAAGAATAATCGTAATTTCAGTAATACTAATAGTAACAGTAAGAGTAATGGTAATAATAATAATAATAATAATAATAATAGTAACGTTAAAAGTAGTAAGAGTAATATAAATAATAATAAATAAAAATAGAAGTAATAATAATAGTAATAGTAACAGTATTTGTAATAGTAACAGTAACACTAATAAAAGGGGGGAAAAAGTTCGGTTTGCACAGTGCAGCACAACAACAAACCCATTAAAAACAAATAAAGCACCTCTCGGAGTTATTTTCTCAAAAATTCTTTGCCCTCAATCGAAATCTCTCAATCTACATAAAGAATTTCTTCAGCTAACTTTCTGACAATGAAACCATAGCAGAATAAAGAAAACAAGAAGATGTATTGATAAAAAAGGGACGTCATACCGATGCAAAGAAACAAAATAGAAGATACTGATGCTAATAAACAGATCAAAACAACAGAATAAAACGTAAACCACCAACTATTACAAAATAAAGCAAATCACTACCCCATCTATTGCAACGCCCCTCCCCCCCTCTCCATATGCAGCTTCCCTTCCGCAAACACGGTCCCACGATCTTCGCGGTTTGCAGATGTCACATTAGCATAACGAAGGAGACTGCGGCGACACCTCTGCAAACCCCACGGGAGAACGAGATGTGACGTTAAGGGAAATTTCGCTTCTTACTTCAATATTTTGTTCTATATATAATCTTTCAATTATTTGTTTTATATATAATTATCTGATGATTATAGTGGTGATGAGAGGGACGGAGGATAGAGAGAGGGAGAGAGAGGGGGAGGAAGAGAGGGAGAGAGGGGGGAGAGAGGGGGGGGAGAGAGAGAGAAAGAGAGAGAGAGAAAGATGAAAGAAAAACAAAAACAAACAAACAAACAAACTCACCCATTCCCATTCCCCCATATATAATGAAACAGGACCCACGCTGCAGAATAAACATTGCATTATCATGAATAACACTCGTGAAGGTGAAGCAACAACCTATGGGGGTGGGGTGGGGGGAGGGAGGCTTCGTCATAAACCTCTTTCCTAATTAGCCAATTGCCTGCGCTGGACACGCCCCACCTGGAGGGGAGGGGAGGGGAGGGAAGAGGGGGAAGAAGGGGAAAAATAGAGAAACAGAGAGGAGGAGGATGTGAGGGAGGTAAGCAGAGAGAGAGAGAGAGAGAGAGAGAGAGAGAGAGAGAGAGAGAGAGAGAGAGAGAGAGAGAGAGAGAGAGAGAGAGAGAGAGAGAGAGAGAGAGAGAGAGGGGGGGGGGGGTTGACTGAAAGACTGAAACCTTAACTCACGACGGGGGCATTCCATCCTTGCATGTCACAATGCCGGGGCTTTCGAACGCTTAGGCCTAAATCAATTAAATGGCTGGCACCATATTGTGCCACCCGGCCACTGGGCTTTTGAATGAGCGGTACAGTAGTGTACCACCCGTCCAGAGAGGGTTAAGCTCGGAAACCCAAACCCTTATGACCCCGTCCAACTGCCAATCCCCTAACTCTAAACCAGCCTGAACTATACTCGCGAACACACTCTCACACACACACACACACACACACACACACACACACACACACACACACACACAGAGCAACGCCAACACCTATACAAACACACATCCATGCACCCCCCCCCCCATCCCCATCCCTCCTGCTTCCCCGCCTGCAGCACAACCCACGCGGTCCGCCGTGTGGCTGGCTCCCACGTGCGGAATCTTCTTGCTCGCTCACGGCGTCTTTAAGGAAAACTAACGACGCAACTTTGGCCGGGAAGACGTCTTACGCGAGCAACAAGTGGCAGGTTCAAGGTTCTCTCGCCCGGAAGGGGAAGGGAGGGAGGAGAGGAGGTAGGGGGAAGGGAGGAAGAGAGGAGAGGTGGGAGGGAGGAAGAGCGGAGGAAGAGAGGAGGGGAGGGGAGAAGGAGGGGGGGAATACGGGCTCTTGCCACCGCCACGGCCACGGCCACGTTGAAGACGCTACGTTTACGCTACGCTGCGGCCGCGTGAATGAAGACACCAAGCAACACACAACAATGGCAAGGGAGAGAGCGGCGCTGTATAGGACTATGCACACTGTGAGCGTTGTTGTTGCTTTTTTACTACGGGACGGTTATGAAAGGACGAAATGACTATTACATCTTATCGACTCCCAAAATTACAAGGCGAAAGAAATCAATCCTAATCCTTAAAAGAGATTGAAATACAACCAAAATTCACATCGCACATTAAAATCCTGGTAGTCCTTCCGCAGACTTACAACCACAGCAGCGTACGGCATAGCGGGGCGGCCGGAAAGCAAACAGGACATGAATATTTCCCTACTATCCGGCGCGAGTAAAATCTAATTTCACATTATCCTGACTTACCTTTTTCTCTCTATAACTCTGTCTCGATTTCTTACTCTCTCTCTCTCTCTCTCTCTCATTTTCATTCTATGTCCGTCACAGTTTCTTTCGTTATATTTTCATCTGTCAGTCTGTTCCTCCGTTATGTTTCCCTCTTTCATTCTGAGTTTGTGTGCATACCTCTCCCTCTTTCTCCTCCAATACCCCCCCCCCCCCTCTCTCTCTCTCTCTCTCTCTCTCTCTCTCTCTCTCTCTCTCTCTCTCTCTCTCTCTCTCTCTCTCTCTCTCTCTCTCTCATGCTGCTGCCTGTCTCTTTCCTTCCCAAACTTTGTGTCAAACTGTTTGTTTTCTCAGTCGTCGCGTGTCTGCCATTATTCTTTCTTATCTATTCATTTATTTCATATCTGAGGAGTGTCATACCTATTGCCGAAGTGAAGTCAGGATGCCGAACACTCCTTTAAGTTTCTGGGTGTTCTTTGTGCAGTGATGACACTTCATTTCTCTCTCCATTTTCAAAACACTTTCGAAATATCGAAATTCACCCAAAATGTAAGGAGACAACAGTAAAAAAGCAAAGGCAAATATCTACCACCAAAACCGATAAAATAAAATCCAGCGCACGCAAAGGGGCACACACCGAAACAACCTCGTGGCGTTTGGACCCGAGACTCCTCAAAGACTGCGGCGCATGAGTGAGTGCCAGAATACCACAGTGCCACAGTGCCGCGGGGCGTTCGAGGCACCCACGACGGCGATCACGTGTCCTCGACGGCAGTAGTCCGAGGGCCAATTACGACGGGGTGGATGGCGCTGACGGAGCAATAGGACGACGTAGAGAGGGAGAGAGAGAAGGGGGGAGGGCGAGGAGAAAGGGGATGGGGAGAAGGAGAGGAGAGGGGGCGAGGGGAGGGAGAGAGGGAAGTGGGAGAAGGAAAGGGAGAGAGGTGAGATAGAGGAGAGGAGAGATAGAGAGAGAGGATGCATTAGGAGAGAAGATAGAGCAGCAGAGGTAGGAAACTACAAGAGAAGGAGGAAGAGGAGAAGAAACATAGAGATGAGTGAGACAAACAGACAGACAGATAGATAGAAAGAGAGCGTTCGCGCCTCTCTCAAAGACGTCTCCTTTCGGCCCGTGAGATGGCTGATCCCCCTCTTCCTCCCTTCGCCCAACTAACGGACGCGGATAGCCGGCCATTGTCCTTCGGCTTAAATAGCAGCGGCCACACAGACCTTTGCAATTCACACTTGTTCCATCCGTTCCCACTCCTGTGCTTCCCAAGACCATCCCGAGACCTTCCCTGCCTGAATAAAGTTCAAGGAATCTAAATATAAAAACAACAAATGTAATACACACAAAAAAAAAAATCGTTCTAAACCCTTCGATTTCGAAAATCGTCGTCACTCACACACAACTTCTCGTCGAGCCAATCCCTTCCCCCCTCCTTTCGTTTCCCTCCCCTTCTTCGTGGCGATCCGTCGACTTCCCGATCCCACCCCACCCCCTCTCTCCCCCCTGACTCCAACCCTACCCAAACCCTGTATACAAAGCACAACGGACACTAAACCTTTTCAAGAAACCCTTTCCAGATGAAGAAATCATAATAATTACAAGAAAAAAAAACAATAACAATAAAAAGGGTGGTGTTGCAGATTGTCAATGTCCGGCGGTCGGCTTCCCGGTCGGCTGCGAGATGGGCACGGCGCACGCAGCTCTGTTCGTGTGAAGTTGAAGGGAAGGGCGAAGTTGAGTCTTCAAGGGAGGGTTCGAGGCAAAGGGAGGAGGGGGGAAGGCTGGCAATGAGCGGGTAGGGGAAGAGGAAGGAGAGTGTGAGATGGAAAGGGATGGGAGGGGGAGAGGGGCACAATGAAGGGGAGTTTGAGGGCGAAAAGGGGGGAAGAGTATAGAGAGAAAATGGAAGAGCAGAGCATGAGGGGGAGGGGGGAACGGGAGGGTACAAGGAAGAGACAAGGGTGAGCGAGGGAGATAAAGAGATGGAAACACTTAAAAACAGAGAGGGATAGGGAGGAAATCGAGGAGAGCAAGGGGAAGGGGGGTGGGGAGAAGGAAGGAAGGAAAAACGGAAAGAGGGAAAGAGAGAGAGAGAGAGAGAGAGAGAGAGAGAGAGAGAGAGAGAGAGAGAGAGAGGCAAGAAAGTTTCAACGAATACGTGGGAAGTGGAATAGTGATACAAAGGATTGCCCATTCAAATCGTGTTTGTGTTTTCTCGTTCGGGTCATTTCCACCTCAACCCCCCCCCCCCCCCGTCCCATTGTCTCCGAAGAACTGATGAGCTAACCATCGCTGAAATATGGGAGTCCATTAGGCAGGGTAATGAGAATTCCCGCATCTTTTCCAAGCAAGAAATATTTAGTTTTCTTTTTTGAATTCTCCGCTCTCTCTCGCTTCTTCCTTACTCCTCTCACACTCTCTCTCTCTTCCTTTCCACCCCTTTCTCCTTCTCTTCTCTTTTCCTCCCTCCCTCTCTCTCTCTCTCTTTATCTCTTCTCTTTCCCTTCTTCCCCTCCTCCCCCGCCCCCCCCAAAAGAGTCCCACGTTTCCTCCCACAGTCATCGAGTCCCGTTTCAACAACTGACTAGGAGATGACCGAAGGAAAATCACCGAGCCAGCCCGAGACCCGCCAGCCCGATCACACGGGTGACAACGTGCATCTCATAAATAACATGGTAATTAATTCGTTCCACCCGCTAGTTAAAGAAGTCGCTTAATCCCCTTGAATCCCCTTGTGTCTCTTCTTGTTGCGATTGGACTCAAAGTTTTTTTTTTTTTTTTTTTTTTTTTTTTTTTTGGGGGGGGGGGGGGAGATACGGATTATCTACCTAATGCTCTCCTCTAGTATTAAATGCATGCTGGAGAATCTGATTAGGGTGGAGTGTGAAGGAGAGGTATAGGATGAGGGATAAGACAGGATAGAAAGAGGGGGGGGGGGGGAGAGCTCTGTTACACCACGAGCAAGCAAGATATACGAAGGGCCGAAGTAATTTATACCTATATACAACTACACATACCTAGATATACATACATTATATATATATATATATATATATATATATATATATATATATATATATATATATACACACACACACACACACACACACACACACACACACACACACACACACACACACACACACACACACAACCACGCATTTTTCACATCTACTGAATTAATCGCCCTCGCTGACTCGAAAACACAAACAATTGTGACTAGTGATAGCAACACATCAATGTAACAAAATCACAGTGTCAATCAACCAAAAGCAATCCGAAAGATGTATTCCGATTTTGATGGGCCGATTACTGAAGAGTTCGAGAACACAGGCCGGCGAAGGAGAGCTTCTGCGGCTCCCGGTCTGCCTCCCTGTTTCCCTGCACCGTTCCCATATGCATTGATTTGTTTACACCGTGGCTGCCCTTCCGGCCGCACACGTACACATGCACACGTACACATGCACACGCACACGTGCGCACACACACACACACACACACACACACACACACACACACACACACACACACACACACACACGCAAATATACAGGTACTTGCATGCATGCATGGACACGCACATGCACGCATAGATACAAACACCCACACGCACAGTGTATTATTATTTTTCCCTCACACTCAACCATTTTTCTCACTATTTTTCATCACTTCAGCCTCATCATCACAACGCGTCACGCCTCATCACACACCACACTCCCACACGCACCAGCATTGCCCAGCTTCCTAGACACTGACAACTTTTTGTTCCACAACATTTTCCCCTTTTTTAAGTCTTGGCTGCTAACCAGATCCAGCTACTGCCAGCTTATTCGGCTTAAAAATGTAAGGAAAAACTACTCGGTATACGTAGTCAATATATTTAAAGTGAATAAAAATAACAATAATAACACATGAACAATAATAACAAAATAACATAAAATACTAATAACAACAATCATGATCATATTGATGATCATAATGATAATGATAATGACAGTATACAATTATAATAATAAATCACAATAACAATAATAGTAAATACTACCAATACATAATAATAATATATACAATAATCCTCGCGCTCCTCCAGACAAGGGCGACATCGGTCCCGGTAGCATCAACGGCAATAATACTGACAAAAACGTCGGATTCAAATCCAAACAAAAGCCCGCGCTAACGGCAAAGGCTCCGGGAACAAGAGCAAAATTCCCAGCGACTCCTCCTCCAAAGCCGCCTTTAACCTGCGACGGTTGTACCCCCCCCCCCCCCCACTCCCTTCCTCTCTCGGCGTCGCTCTGCCCACCTGCCGGATGCCTAAGCACGCCCCTTCACCATCGCATCCAAGGGTGCCTAACTAGAGAGTGCCGCAGGATGCCTTCTGATCGGCTGAGCCCATCCTTGGCCGTTCCCCGCAAGGATTCTCTTGTGTCATTCGCTCTTTTACACTTTTTCTCTCATCTTTTTCTCTGCTTGAAATCCCCCTCTCCCCTCTCCCCTCTCCCTTCCCTCGAGAGGCGCCATTTGGCACTGCCATGTTATGCCATTTCGGATTTAATAAGCGTTACCGGCAAGTGGCACCTGGTGGCCCTTGGGTCTTGAACAAGAGTCATATCTAATACCCATCTTCACTTGGCACTGAGCTTAGCCGGGCATATCACCCCCCCCCCCCACACACACACACACGCACACGCCCACCCCCACCCCCACCCCCTACATACATGCAAACGCCCACGCACGCACATCCGCGCCCTACCTGCAACCGTTGACTCCCCTTCGCGACACCGCCACCGCCGTCGCCCTTCCTCTCCGGCCTTCCTCTCCCGCCACAGAAACACAATTTCACTCGGCAAACAATGCTCTTTATGACATCTCCCTGGGACTCGCGCCCTGACACTCAGCCTTGGCACACAGCGGCACTTACCAAGGCTTCCCTGCCGCGACCCCCAGCCCCCCTCTTCGACCTGGCACACTCCCTGCCAATCACTCCGCATCGCATTACTCAACTGTACCTTCGCTGCGAGTGAGGAGGAGGTGGGGGAGGAAGGGGAGGAAGGGGAGGAGGGGTTAAGGGGGGAAGGTGGAGGAAGGGGAGGAGGATGAGGAAGAGAAGGAGGAAGAAGAGGAGGAGGAGTAAGGGGAAAAGAAAATGGAGAGGGGAAGGGAGAGGAAGGAGGAGGAGGAGGAGGAGGAGGAGGAGGAGGAGGAGGAGGGGGAGGAGGAGGAGGGGAGGAGGAGAAGGAGGAACAGGAGGAGGAGATAGAAGAAGAAGAAGAAAAAGACGAGGAGGGAGGAGGAAGAGGAGAGGAAAGAGGAGAACAGGTGTATGGAAGGAAGAAAAGACGAGAGAATGAGGAAACCGGAAAGAGATGGGAAAGGAGAAAGGCAGTAATAAGCGGACAAGGAGAAAGAAGAGGGATGGGGAACAGAGGAAGATGAGGATGGTTAAGACATTCCCAAACAAGACAACATGTTTGTAACCTGTCCTGTTCTCTGCTTGCCTGCATACCTTCCCTCCTATAAACGTCTTGCTACAAGGGCATAAGTGCAGGCAACCCATTCCATGATCTATTGTTTCATGCAATGCAAAATGCTTTCTTGACATATGAAATACATATCTCATGCCGTTAATGGTATATTCAATATATATGGCAAACCTACGCATTTGATCAAAGAAATCTATTAGCATAGAATACATGTCTACATCACACACATTAATGGATACAAAACTAACTTGCCAAACCCAAGAAACCCAGAAATAGATTGTTCACCCTTGACTACCAAACAAATGATACTTCCTTGACAACCGGACATCACAGCATACGTACTTAAAGGGATTGCAAAATACGAGCTTAAGAGAACCACCCTTTTCATCATGTAAGTACTAAGGGAATACTTCAACGTGTGTGCGTCAAGACCAGACTAGGTGTAAATAATGACTTAATTAAATCACGTGTTTCTGACGACCCGATCTGCATACGTATTCAACTTGAGAAGTACCGTGGTAGTATTGAAGGATTTAAATTGGTCTGTTTCGTTTCACCGTCTGGGGTCATGGACAAGATAACTATGATCATCATTATTAGCATTAGCATTATCTACAATATCTATATGATTTGTTTTGCCTATGTATGATTATCTTTATTCTCCGGGTGCTTCCTGTCATCATAACGACGACTATTATTATGGCTTTCACATAATTTTGATAGACAAGAGGATTAGAGAAGTTAAGAATTTCAAATCTATATCATAACAATCCTCATTCCGTACTAAGACTTTTAATTTCAACACAAAGTGCAATCGAGATTAAACCTTTCTGTGAAGCATTCACAGACGAGAACGGGAGGAGAGAGAGGAAGGGAGGAAAGAAGGAAGGGAGGGAGGGAGGGAGGGAGGGAGGGAGGAAGATATAAAAAGAGAGAACGAGAGATAGATCCAGAGAGATAGAGAGAAGACGAAGATATATATATATAGAGAGAGAAGACGAAGAGAGAAACAAACGAGAAAGAAAGTTAGAGAGACACAGAGATCGCCAAAAAAATCTCAGACGCAAAGCCTGTCCGGTAAACGCCCTTCCCCCTACCCCCCTTCCCCGCCCCCCAAAAAAGGGGAATCCAAAAAACTGCGAGACGGTCCGCGACAGAACGCTTGCGTCCACTCCATCCCTCTCCAGCCGCTGTCATTTAGACTTCAACTTTCCTCATTTCCCCCCTCTCCTCTCTCTCCTCTTCCCCCTCCCACTCCTCCTCCTCGCCCCCCCCCCCCTCTCATCTGTTCTCCTTCCTTCTCTCTTCCATATTCTCTTCAAGTCAACTTTTCGTGTTTTTTCTTCATCTCTGCTTAATCCTTCTTATCTCACTTTTTCATAATATGATCTCCCTTTCAAAAGGAGAGCAATCTCTCTTGTTCAATCTCCCTTTTTTTATCTTCTTGGTTCTTTCTTTCTTCTTCCATCTCATCTTTCTCTTTGCGTATCGCCCCCCCCCTTTCCCCATTCCCTTCTTCTCCCCGTCTTAATCCTAACTTCCTCGACTTTCCCTATCTTTTCCCCTTCTTAACCCCTCCCTCCTTTCTCTCCACCTCATCTCGTCATTCTCCCTCTTTTTCTACGCTTCCCCTCCTCCTTCCTTTCTTTCGTCTCCCCATCTCTTACCCCCTTCGTCTTCCCTTCCTCTCCCCTTTCACATCTCTAACCCCCTCTTCTCCTGTCCTGCTTCCTCCGCTCTCCCCATCTCGCCTCCCCCTTCTATCCCTCCCCTCCTCCTTCTCTTCCCCCTCCTCCTCGACGGCCGGCCTCGTGTTCGCCGTCACTCACCGTTTATATACACAGGGCGGAAACGCGGCCACACACACACAGTGCTGCGGAGGCCGACCTCACGCAGCCCAGACAGCCCCCTTCAACCCAGCCCCCCTTCCAGCCAGCCCCTCTGCCGCTGCGTCTTGGTATGTAAGCT
Organism: Penaeus japonicus; assembly: GCA_017312705.2. NCBI lineage: Eukaryota > Metazoa > Arthropoda > Malacostraca > Decapoda > Penaeidae > Penaeus > Penaeus japonicus. The sequence continues at coordinate 20,001 of BOPN01003422.1, read as the reverse complement.
GGAGGATCCAATCTTGCCTAAATACTTCAAATTAATGAATAAGTGAATCTATAAAAGCGCATTTAAATAAGATTAAATGATATCCATTCTTGAAGCCAATTTCGTTTGATTTTGATATACCAGCCGTTTTCCTTTTGCTCCTCTCTCCCTCCCCCTCCCCCCCTCTCTCATACATACATACACACACACACACACACACACACACGTACACACTCTATCTCTCTTTCCTTCTTCAAAAGAAATACGAAGAACAAAACAGACGAAGGGGGAGAAAAACAAATTTCCACACAAAAAGAAGATAAATCCATCGAAAAATATAAAAAAAATATAAAAAAATATAAAAATAAAAAATAAAAAAGGGGCGCGAGAGGAAACCGCGACGCATGTAATCAAGCGGATTCCCAATGAAAGACAATGATCGCCGGAGAGAGACAACTTCCGTTTCGCAACACGGGCGAGGGCGAAGAATAAATAAAACCTTCGGGAGTGGAAATACTTTTTAGGGGGCGGGGTGGGGGGGTGGGGGGGAGTGCATTTTTAGGAGGCGATTAATTAAATGAAAATAAGAAGGAAGGCAGAGGGTGAGGGTGAAGGTGATGAGAGTAAGAATGTGAGTAAAAGAGAGAGAGAGAGAGAGAGAGAGAGAGAGAGAGAGAGAGAGAGAGAGAGAGAGAGAGAGAGAGAGAGAGAGAGAGAGAGACGAGAGATGTGGAGCGAAATCTTCCACGAGTAAGTAAAGGAAAGAAGAGAGAGGGCAATAGAGGGGAAGTAAGGAAGAAAGAACGAAAAAAGGGCAGGGAAATGAAGAGAGAAAAGAGAGTGAGAAGAATGGTGAGAGGAGACAGAGAGAAGAGCGGGGGAGAGGGAAGAGGAGAAGAAGAGGAAGAAGAGGGGAAACCAAGGAGGTGCACCAGGTCCATCATCAAAGGGTTTGCCTCCACAGCATTATGATGTGTACAAGATTTTTCGCGTGTAAACCTAACGGTGACAGGGTTACCATTAGGCCAGATAAAACACCGAATAATGATGGGCCTCCCTCTTCTCTCTCGGCAATGACGAGAGGAAAATGCAACTGAATAGTAATGAACTGTTAAGAAAAAAACAACAACAACACACTAACCCAGCGAATCTACATAACGTGAAATACGAAAAAAATTAAACAAATAAGGAAACCGAGAAAGGTATTCGAGAAAAAATATCCCGCCTTTCTTCCTCACCTTTCGCGCTGGCGGGGAAAAAAAGGCACGAAGAATGACCGTTATTACGCTTTAATGATTATCCTGCGCGGACCTAATTCGCTTCTGAGGTTAGAATAGGCGCGCCTTGCATAGACTGGGAGGAGGGAGGAGGGAGGAGGGAGGAGGGGGGAGGGAGGAAGAAGGAAAGGAAAAGAGTGAGAGGAAAGAGAGCAGGGAGAGACAGTGAGAAAGAGAGAAGATAGGGGTAAAGTTGGGAGAAAAGAAGTAAGAAAGAGAGGGAGGGAAAGGAGACGGGAGAGAGAGAGAGGGAGAAGGCGAGGGAGGGGGGGAGGGAGAGAGGGAGAGAGGGAGAGAGGGAGAGAGAGAGAGAGAGAGAGAGAGAGAGAGAGAGAGAGAGAGAGAGAGAGAGAGAGAGAGAGAGAGAGAGAGAGGGGAAAAATGACGAGGACTCGTTGGATGCAAAAATATGTAGAGAGGAGGATCTAGGCGTTATGAGTTCGCGCCATTTTCCCCTTAGTCCAAAAAACACTTCCTTATGAAGGAAAATTCATTTGATAAATAATGCGTTTTTTCAGGTAAATACTGGCTCCAACTTGGTTAAGGTTAAGGCTGTAGTGTCGAGTGGCCTGGACGATACACCTCTGGTGATGAGGAATATACATTTTCTACAAAGTGGGAGAAAAGACAGATAGATATGTGTTGGGGGAGGAGATAGGGTGAAAGTAGACATTGAAAGAAAAAATTAGAGACATTGAAAAAGAGAGAGAGAGAGGCAAGAGAGAGGGGCACTGAACGACAGAGAGGGGGAAAGGGGAAGCGATAACAATCCTCAAGAGCCTGTTCACGCATCCGGCGGTAAATGCGTAAGGAAATAGACAATAGCAGCACCAATGAGGGGCGTCATCCCGACACGTGGCACCGGGAAGCGGGAGTGCCAAAGACGCCCAGGACACCCCCTCCCTTCCTTAGACCGGAGGTGAAACAGGGGGTTGGGGGGAGAATAGCAAGCTAGTCAAGTGCCTCAATGGCATCGTGGACAGGCGGTGGGCGGGATTGTGTGGGCGGGAGCGGGCGTGCATGCCAGCGTCGGTTTTGCTAGCGGATTTGCGCGACATCGCAGCCGGCTGCATTGCATTATTTTATTGGAAGGGGAAGGGGGAACTTCATATGGATTTAATGATGATGGTAGTAGATAACATATAGAAAAAAAAATGTAATGAAATACACCAATACATAAACGTACGCTTACACGTGTGTATGTGTGCATGCGCGCGCATTGCATGATTTTCTTCTTTCTTTATTCCCACTTATAAGCCATTCTCCCAAACTTGGACGCCCACATCTTAATCGGTTGTCTCGCGCTTCCCGCGAAAGCGAAAAAAAGTTGAAAATACTGCGAAACTTTCACGCAATCTAGTGTCCTTGAACCCCATCTAAAATACATTTCCTGGAATGCATCGTTTAATCCATAAGCTGAGAGATGCAACACGGCCGAGTGCAACAAAAGGAGGATCAACCAAACACTTTTCGAGGAGGCGCAATTGCAGGTGAAGTAACTGACATCAAAGAAAAGATAAGACTGATGGGCGAAAATATAAAGTATAAAGAAAGGTGAAGATTAAGGAAGGAAGGAAGGAAGGAAGGAAGGAGAGAGAGAGAGAGGGGGGGGGAGAAGAAAGATGAGAGAGCAAAGAAAGATTAGAGAAAGAGAAGAAAGAGGAGAGAGAGAAGTCAAAGGAGAGAAAAAAGAGAAAGAGAGACGACAGATTAGAGAGAGAGAGAACGATTAGCACCCTGACAGCACGGGCGTGAGAACCACAGCCAGCGCGGACGGGCATCAGAACGAGCGGGCGTGGGTGGAGGAATGGGAAGAAAGAGGAGGGGGGGGGGACACGGGCGTGATAGAAGGCGTGATGATAACGCCGTGGTGGGTGGGTGTGCCGTCCTTGTTAACGCTCTTGTTTGTCACTTCCTGTCACATGACACTCGGCGACACACGTTCCAGGCTTCGGCATTGGCACTGGCACTCACGCCGACCAGGAGGGAAGCCCTTGGGAACGACAAAGGGACAGGCTCTGAGGCCAAACAAGCTTACATCAAAAACAAAAAAGTGAACACACCCACATGTGATAAAAGGATGTATCTGGATGTTATACGAGCTCGCGTTAGAGAAACAAGGAAATAAGAAAGGAGAAAATGGCAAACTGGAGGAATAAGTGGTAACGTGATGGAAGGAAAGCAATGCAAAAGAAATGTAGAGAATTACGTGAGCGGTAGATAAAGGAAAAAAAAAACTAGCTAAAAGAAATATTTGTGGATTTCTCTTTCTTTTAGGTGCGATCATTGTTCATGATTGAGGCATCTGTTAACTGTAACTGAAATAAATGAATGAAAAACCAAAGGCTAATTTTTCATTGCACCAAAACAAAAGACATACAAGCCGCTGATGCCTCACAGAACACATTACGAGGCAAAAGCCGGGTTGACACTTGTAGAACTATTCAAAATGAACGAAAAGACAAAAAAAATCCCTCGACTAATTAATAAGAGGACAGAAAGAGGGGAAAGGGTGGGGGGAGGAAGGAGAGAAAGCGCGAGAAAAAAATATTCCCCGAAGAGTCTCCGAATAAATCCCGAGAGGCGAAAAGATGTAACTACCCCAAGCAAAGCAAGAGATTGAAAATATTGATATCGAAGTTGCAAGTTTCATGTATTACAAAATATTACAAAATAAATGAGATTGAAAACCATTTCTTTTTCTATCACTCAAACACACACAAGGAAGGATAGGAAGAGAGAGAGAGAGAGAGAGAGAGAGAGAGAGAGAGAGAGAGAGAGAGAGAGAGAGAGAGAGAGAGAGAGAGAGAGAGAGAGAGAGAGACCCTTGAAAGCAAGAACAACATGAAAAATATAAACACACAATGTAATACTGGTCTCTTTCTCGCAATTCGCTAGTTCAAATCAATGATAAAATCTAAAATGCTTAAAACAACAGAAAACGAATGTTCTTTTTACTCATAAAAAAAAAAAAAAAATCCTCCCCCCACCCCATTTTTTTCTCCCGCGTCGCATTTTCGCAATTCCATACTTCCGGGCAAGTGAAAGCACTGCCCTTTTCCCCATTTCTCTCAATCCCTCATCTACATAGCAACCGAGGAAAGCGAAAAGCGGCACCTCCGTTTGCCCCGTCCAAGCGAAGCGCCTGCCTGCACCACCACAATAGTCGTTTCCGGCAGCTGCACGTCTTAAGTAGACCTTATTTCTACCCGCATTTCAACGCTAACTTCGAAGGCAGAGAGGTATGTGGCTATGTGGGTGGGTGGGGAAGGAACGGAAAGAAGGAGGAGGGAATAGAGGAGGGAGGGCGAGGGAGGTGGGGGCAAAGAGAGTGGGAGACAGACGGAAAGAGAGAGATAGAGAGAGAGAAGGGGGTGGAGAAAGAGAAAGGATATAAAGATAAATGTAAAGAAAAGAGAGAGAAAGAGAGCAAGAGACACAGAGAGAGAGAGAGAGAGAATGAGAATGAATGAGAGAGAGAGAGAGAGAGAGCGAGATCTCAATAACAACACGTCGTATCGGGCCCAATCAACATTTAATCTCTATCATTCCCACCATGTCATCGAGACAATGCATGCATGCAAATTGATACCTTCCCTTAATTTATCACCCCACGAAGTGCATGACAAATATACCAGTGGCACAAAAACTAACAATCAGGACTTGGAATATACGAGGACAACAACTACAGATAACAAGAGAAATACAATAGAATTATAATAATACCATAGTCACGGAAACAATAAGCTAAACAAACAGGTAGGCTATCCTGTATTAATTCCACAAGAAATTCTTCCGATAATTTTAACTTCCGTAAAAAAACAAAAAAGAACCAAAACACCAACAGTTCGACGACATTAAAATATGAATGAAAGAGTATGAAAAAAAATGATAATACAAAAAAAGAGAACGTGACCAAACAGAATAGATCATACAACCACAAAAAAAATCAAAACATTACGTAAAAACAAGACGAACCAAGCAAACAACAAAACAAGCAAAACAGAATCGAATCCTCAAAGAGTCAAACAAACAAATAAACAAGAGCAACGCCACAAAACACGTGACGAGCAGCGAAGGCGTCGCCATGGCAACGCTCGTACTTCACCGCGTCGCATCTCAGGTAGAGCAATTAGTCTCGCTGGATTAGTTGTAGCATTTCCGGCCCTCTCCGCTCCCTCAGGCCGGTAAGCCTGTCTCGTGCGGCAATGGTGATGAGGATGACAATCATGGTGATGGTGATGATTAACCGGTTTGAAAGAAGAATTTACTTAGTTATATCGGGAGGAGCACGCCCTTTATTCGACTTGGTTTTTATCTTCCAGGATTAACTCTCTGTCTCTCTGTCTCTCTCTCTCTCTCTCTCTCTCTCTCTCTCCAACCCCTCCCTCTCTCAAACAAACTTACACAAAAGCACGCACACACACACAATATATATATATATATATAAATAATCATTACATAACCTTCTCTCTTTCAACTCCAATCCTCTCTACTTCTCACTCCCTCTCACTCCCATCAGATGACTCACACACAGCCACGAAGCAAAGATCAACAACGGCAGCCTCCCGTTTGTAAGGAGCAACGGGGACCGAGAAACACATACGCGAGGAAGGTCCACCAAAGGGATTTCCATGAGAGAACTACATAATGACTTGGCTACTGACTCCTGTTCTGCCCGTGTGAGCGGAGGTCCACCGGAGTGCACGCCTAATAACTATTATATCCCTTTAATCTTGGTTTGTGTAGTAAATCCTCTGTCTAGACTACTTAACAGGTACATCATGTTTGCCACAAAGAGAGAGAGAGAGAGAGAGAGAGAGAGAGAGAGAGAGAGAGAGAGAGAGAGAGAGAGAGAGAGATAGAGAGAGAGAAAGAGAGAGAGAGAGAGAATAGGAAAAGATAGATAGATAGAGAGAGAGATAATACAGAAGAGGAAGAGAGAGAGAGAAGTGAGAAGAGAGAGAGATAAGACAGAAGAGATAGAGAGAGAGAGATAAGACAGAAGTGAGAGAGAAAAGAAAAGAGAAGAGAGAGAGAGTGAGAGACAGAGATAAAGAAAAATAACAACAAGATGATATAACCAACACCGCACCTCCTCCTACACAGGTACATGACCGTGCGATACGAGGACCTTTGCGAAGACCCGTACAAGATGGCACGCATCATCTTCTCGTTCTTGGGATACGAGAGCCTTCCCTTGTCAACAACCAGGTACGGTTTTCAGATTGTTTTTTCTTTATTATTGTTGATTTTGTCAATGTTCAGATGATGCAGTTAACCATTTTTTTTTCTTTTCATTTATATAGATAGATAAATAGATAAATGTACATATATATTTACACATATGTAATATATATATATGTATATATAGATGTATATATATATGTATATGATAATAATGATAATATATATATATNGAGAGAGAGAGAGAGAGAGAGAGAGAGAGAGAGAGAAAGGAGAGGGAGAGAGAGAGAGAGAGATAGGAGAGAGAGAGAGAGATAGGAGAGAGAGAGAGAGAAAGGAGAGAGAGATAGAGATAGAGAGGAGATAGATAGAGAGAGAGAGAGAAAGAGAGAGACAGAGATAAACGAAAGAGAAAGACAGACAGATAGGCAAAAACGACATTAACGTTTTTTTTTTCCTAATCTTGGTAGTCATATCATCCCCTATGCCAACTATGTCACAGTGGGAACCCATCCTATAGCTCCCAAAAGAAAATATAATACTACATATACAACTACTACTGCTAATGATAATAATACTAATACAAATACTAACAATAACAATAATAATACTACTCATGATAATGGTAATACTAATGCTAATAATGCTAATAATGATCATAAAAACGACACCGTAGTAATAATAACAATGATAAATAACTAAAAGCCAATCAACCGCACCAGCATCACCTTCATCCCTATCCCCAAAGCATCCGTCGATCTTCAAGAGACAGGACAGCGCAGAGCCGCGTCACAGGGGCGATAAAAATGGGCGTGACAACGTAATTACGGAGCGGCGGATCGAGCCAGCGCGACCGGCAGCCGGCTCATTCCGAAAGACCGCGGTTCCTCGTACGACCACGATGCAAGCACGTCCTCCGCGTAGGATACATTTAGGGCGACGACGCCCGAGTGATGCCGGACCAAGGTCGAAATTCTGACTCTGACTTAAATTTCGAATATCTAGTGGACACTTCGTGCAAAAGTCATGTCTTGCAATATAGCCTTGGAGTTTCCTACAATAGCGCTTCTGTTCGCATAGAATCGTATAACTACAATGATAATGACCATGACAATAGCAACAAAAAACAGTAGCAAAAATACCGGCAATATCTGTAAAAAAAAAAAAAAAAAGAAAGAAAAACAAATGCAATCAACCAGTTGTACAACTTCATCTCGCTCATCATTTATATTGCCATAATGATAATCACTAACCCTTATAATTAGTATTACAATTATTGTCATTATCAACTTCCTCCTAATCATCATGCTTATCATTATTAATGTCACTATTCTCTCTCTCTCTCTCTCTCTCTCTCTCTCTCTCTCTCTCTCTCTCTCTCTCTCTCTCTCTCTCTCTCTCTAATGCAGATAGGAAACTTTAAACTATGAAAAATATATGTCAAATTACATACGACTGTTTAACATTTTATCACTGATAACGATCATTTTCGAAAATGACGAAATAAAATCACTAAATAAGTAAATTAGTTTATATGCATATATTTTCTCCCTATTCTTTCCCTCTATCCCCCCCCCCCTCTCTCTCTCTCTCTCTCTCTCTCTCTCTCTCTCTCTCTCTCTCTCTCTCTCTCTCTCTACCACCCCTCCACCGCTCTCCTACCACCGACACAAGTCTCCCATTATCCCCGCGTGGGTAATTACGTAATTGTTGATGTGCCCTGAAAGGGTACACGCTGGGAGAAGAGGGCGGAGTAACCACACCCTCCGGCATAACACACGTGCAAAGAGGAAGAAGCAGAGGCAGTGGAGGAAGAAGAGGAGGAAGAAGTAGAGAAGGGGGAGAGTGAGAGAAAGAGAGGAAGAGGAGAGGGAGGGAGAAGAAGTGCTGGAGGAAGAGGAGCGAGAGGGGTGAGGAGGAGGAGAAGAAGTGAAGAAGGAAGAGGAGGGGAGAGCACAAGATTGAGGAATATAAAGTAAAGGTAGAAGATAATACCACGAAAGAGGAGGGAGGAGACGAGAAAGAGAAGAAAATGGAAAATCTCCATAGCTTCGTCACCCTTATCAAACACGTCACTGATCCCCATCAATCTCGAGCGAGAGCGGGAGGATCTTTTCCCCTCCTCCTTCGCCTCCTCCTCGAGTGGCACTTGGCGCTCGCCGTTAGACCCCGACACGCACTCAAGTAAACAATTATGTCATCTTTGGGCACGCACACGCACACATATACGATCGCCTATATACAATGACTCACAGAAACAAACACAGACACACACGCTCTCTCTCTCTCTCTCTCTCTCTCTCTCTCTCTCTCTCTCTCTCTCTCTCTCTCTCTCTCTCTCTCTCTCTCTCTCTCTCTCACACACACACACATGTGCGGTTTCTAGTGGCATTCGCCCTCTACTTACACCCCTCCCACCCCACCCCTCCTCCTCCTCTCAGCCCGCCCTGATCCGCCAACGGCTACAGTCATAAACAAAACAATTAGCGCCCCTATTCCTGCGGGCGAGGGGCGTGGTCGCAGCGAAGCCGGCGCCACGACAACCACCCACCGTCCCCGGCCAACCCCGCCCACCGAGCCGACCCACCCATCGCCACCTGCCCGTCCGCACGCCCACACACAAAGGGCGGGGGAGGCCGGAGAGGGGAAGAGCGCAGAGGAGGCAAGGGGAACAGGGAAAGATAGGAGAGCGGGAGAGAGAGAAGAGGGAAGAACGGGGGAAGAGAGGAGAGGGGAGACGGGGAGGAGAAGGGTAGAAACGGGGGAGGGTGGGAGGAAGAGAAATAATTTCCTGCATCGCTTCTCTGATCCTTTCCGGGAAGCCCCTGCTATCGCCACGCGATTCTTCTGGCCTCGCTAATGCTCTTACGCCGCGCAGATAAACATAAACACGGCCTCTCGCACACGCACGCACACACACATACACACAGAGATTCATCTATCTATCCTGACTGTCCTTCCGTTCCTCCACCCGTCCATCCATCTATCCACTCATCACCCCCTTCCTTTCAATCCATTAATCATATCCTCCCTCCACTCCCCTCCCTTTCCACTCATTCTTCTATCTATCGTCTGACACCAGCCCCGTCCCACCCCTCCTCCCTACCCACCCCTCCCTCAAGGCTGCTCGCACCTACGTGTATGCACGTGCAGTAGACCTGGCAGGCGGGGCGTGGTGGCATCCTTACTAGTACGTGTATCCTTGAGATCCTACGCCCTCTTCTCGCCCTCTCACCCTCCCTCCACTCTTCCTTCTCTCCTGCCCCCTCACTCCCTCCCTCCCTCTACACTTTTCTTACTCCTAATTCCATCCATCTAGTTATCTACAATTTCTTCCCTCCCTCCCTCCCTCCCTCCTCCTCTTTCCCCCTTACCCCTTCCTCCCTACTCCCTCCTCCTCCTTCCCCCTTATCCCTTCCTTCCTCCTACCCCCCACCTCCCACTAACTCCATCTATGGTAGACCCCTGGCTTCACCGAGAGCGAAACGAGCACGAAATTGGCACGAATCAGCCCACCACTGTCGCCCCCCTCCCCTCCCCCAACCCACCCTGTACACG
>BOPN01003422.1:0-5000 GCA_017312705.2 Penaeus japonicus | reverse complement strand
AAATATTATCTTCAAATATCATATCACAAATAGTATTACTATCTTTTTTTTACCATTATCATCATCATTACTTATACAATGAAGAAATTCAATAATTCTTTCTTTATTTTGTTCTCTCCTTTAGTTACCCACATTTCTTTACACTTTAAATTGCTGATATAGCTTAATTTCCTATTTCCTTTAAAGATTCAAGGCATGCCACATCTTAACATGTTTAGCCTAGACTGGACATCTTATAATGTGTGTTTTCTATTATTTTCTAGACTCATCATTTGATATGTAAGTCTATATTTTATATATAAGCAAAGCCATACTAATTAGCCCTTGGTGTGATGCACTGGTTACACAACTGCAATAAATAGCTTAATTTCAACAAAAGGAAAAATGCAGTATAAAAGTGATCTGCCACATGATAATGCCTATTGCAGAAACTCCCTGACCCTCTATTCAGCTTTAAATCAACACTTTAAACAACAGCCTTACCTTGACAGCATTGTACCCCAGACAACTCATTCTTAGTAATCTTTTTTGTCTATTCCCTCTTTGTTTCATTTTCCCTCTTCCAATCTCTCTATCTCTTAAGAAATAACACACTATGGTACTAGGTACACTCTACAAGCCAAAAGTGGGGGAGAGTCAATGGATTGCCGACGCACTTTACAGATCAGCAACAGCCAGCAAAACTATATCATGTGTATTCTGGTGACAAGGAGCGTGAACCGATTCCATATTTAGAGACATATCTGCAAGGAAGTCTACAAGCTATTTCTTACCAGATTATAAACAGCGGAGATTGTTGGCGGTTGCCACAATGCCAAAAGCATAAGGCTAAAGCATGGGGATATCTTCTACACAGTTACCACAATATTGTTCAGTAATTCAACCTCAATTGCAAATCCCATAACCCTTTCTAAGACATAACTCAACCCTAACTGAAATATCCAAAACTGGAATACATCCTTTCATATGACAGATTCCCAAAAACAATAATGATACTATACGGCAATTCTTTTTATACAATGTGTAGGTATGTGTATGTGATGGTGTGTGTATATACATATATACATATATATATATATATATATATATATATATATATATATATATATATATATATATATATACATATATATATATATATATATATATATATATATATATATATATATATATATATATATATATATATATATTCATATATACATAAATACAGATAGATAGATAGATTGATATATGGATATATATATAAAGATATATGTGTAAATTTTTAAGTCAATTGGTATATATGTATGTGTATGTGCATGTATGTATATGTGTGTATATATGTGTGTGTGTGTATGTATGTATGTATGTATGTATGTATATATATATATATATATATATATATATATATATATATATATATATATATATATATATATATATATATATATATATATATATATATTTATATATATATATTTATATATATTTATATATATATATTTATATATATATTTATATATATATATTTATTTTTATATATACATACTTATTTATATATATATATATATATATATATATATATATATATATATATATATATATGTATATATAAATATATATATATATATATATATATATATATATATATATATCTATATATATATTTATTTATACATATATATATATATACATATAAATATATCTATATAAATATATATATATATATATATATATATATATATATATATATATATATATATATATATATATATATATATATATATATATATATATATATATATATATATATATCATATATATATACATATATACATATATATCTGTGTGTCTGTGTGTGTATAATTGGTAATTATAAAAATGAGACTAAACCTAGCAACAGCATGGCCTCCATACTTTGCACTCTAGCAAAGACCAACATATATACTTGGCATCAGAGAGCATGGTTCCCTATTTGCCCATAAATCACTATGGAGGTCTACACTCTCTATCTTACCAGGTTATACATGATGGAAGTTTCTTTGCCTTTGCCAAAACAAAAAGCGCAAAGCCGCTACATCTCTCAACTAGGCTGCATGAGCGAAGATATATAATCTTAAATAAACAATTGTAGGATTCACTATGCCTTGTATAGGGAATTTTTATGCCAAAAAGTCTTGTTTGGATGTTCTGGGGACTTTAACTCAGTACTTCTCTCATTTCAAACTAAATAAGCAAAGCAAATAAATCTTGTTTATGCCTCACTTATAAATGGAAAGTTGAAAACAATAAAACATAAAAAAGTAAACACAAATTGAACAACAATGAAAGTTAAGGTAATATGAAAGATTAGTGCTTGTCACTAGGATCTAATGACTTATGAACAACACAAAAGGCAATAAATAACAAAACAAAATAATCATCTTAATAAACCTAACTTTACGTAAATATTGAAGACACTGCAGAGAGGTGAAAAGAGGAAAATAAAGTCCTTAAAATCATACATATCGGGGAGTCCACCCGACCTATAAATCTGATCAAATGTAAACATGAAATGCATGAATGATAGACAAAACAATAAGTCCATAATAAATAAATAAACCCAGCCCATCCCATAGCATAACGCCTCGAGTTCACGCCTCTTATTTGCCCCTATTTCCCTCTATTCCTCTTTATTTCTTTCTCTCTACTTAATCTTTAACACCTTCTTTATCACCTCTTTTCCTCTTCGTTACTCTTAGGGTGAGAAATCCTCGATAAAAAGGAAGAAAACTTACCACACTTTCACAAATAGAAGAAAAATACACTAAAAATCCAAAACAACAAAGATGCATCTGCTTGATACTTGGTAAATTTGTCATAGTTGTATTTTCATTATACTCTGATTATAATGATCTATTAATTGTTTGTGTCTGAATTCCTCATGTCTTTTAATTATTTTTGGGGCTTATTTTCACCCAGATTAATATTTTGGTTATATTCTATGTTATGTGTTCTGATTGGTTGATCATGTCACTCCGTCTGCCTAATCGACCAATAAGAGTCCGTGTTTATGGAATGTGTTATATACCAAATGCTTCTTAAAGAACAAGTGACGAATGCGTTGCGCAAGAGAACATATGCCATGGATTAATTAAATTAATTTCGTATAATGTCACGGCTACATCTGTTCCTGTTATGCGTGAGACTAATCGGGTTAAAAAATGCAATTTGGGTTCGCGTAGCACCGATGTGCGAAGCGTAAATGTCTGTACAGAGGTTTTTAATTGATTCCACATTAATTTACACCTTTAATGATGTTGACGCTCGCTGTAGATTTAATATCAGATAAATGTCAAATACAACGCAGAACCAACAAACTTGTGAATATTTGCTCTCTGTGCATTTCAAACTAAATCCTATGTCTTCATAGAGAGAGAGAGACCTTAGAAATAGAAAGGAAATAGATATACAGATACTTTCTATCCATATTCTAATGCATAGCAGTATCTGCATTTTTAAAGATAGTTGCACTAACTACACAGTAATAATGACAAATTAATTATCTTTGGAGTTAAAAAAAGGAAATGGAGCAAGCATCATGTGTTATTTGTATACTCAAAAGAAAATCATAAATGACAAAAATACGTAGATCATTATATAAAGTTATTTTCATATACATCAGTACTTCTGATGCTCATTTGCAATTTAAGAACATTGATTTTTCTTGTATAGCTTTGCAGATTATATATATATATATATATATATATATATATATATATATATATATATATATATGTATATTTTTATTTATTTATTTATTTATTTATTTATATATTTATTTATTTACACACACACGTATGTATGTATATATGTAGGTATATACATTGCATTTGACGCATCATTATTCATCATATCTTTGAAAAGAAAATGCTGAATATGATGTCTGTCACTATTCTCTTAAATATTAGTTACCCCTGCAATATGACGAATACACTTTTTTCTATTGCTTGAATAAAGAAAATTATTCCAGCATAAACTAATGTAAATATCTTTAATTCACAAACGCAAACAGAAACTATATGATTTACTATTGTTGGCTTTTTATAATTGATCAATCCATAACATGGTAGTAGCATTCCCTATCATATTAAACAGATGCACACCCAAAAAATGAATCCAAAGTCCTTCAAACGGGTTCTTTACGGCCATACCCATTCCTCTATAAAGACAGTAAAATGAATTTGAATGATCTAAACCGAATTAAGTCAAAACACAGGGGAAAATATACACCAAGGCAGAGAACAAAATATACCACTGCATACTATTCTTGTTTAGAAATTACCCTTTGAAGCACCAATCAAAGGAGAAAATCAATGGGCGATCATCATGCATGTGTGACAATAGTCCAGTCATTCAATTCTGTTTCTGATGATGATATTACAAGTCTATAAGAAAAAATAAACAGCTTAGTATGCAATCCTATACTGTTTAGAACTGATAGGCATTAATGTAAACATTAGATCTCTCTGGAAACTTGTCAGATAATGTTTTGAAATAGATGGAATTTTGAATATCAAATTCTATTAATAGGAGAGAATAAAAGTGATTATCAATCTTAACTTTCCCACTAGTGTGAATACTTGGTGATGTAAGAAAAAAATGAACGCTATTAACAGTAAAAAAATAACAGAGGTCCATATATAAATATGTACATATATTCTTATTTACAAAAACACAAACACACCCACACCCACTCACACACACACACATACACACAAACAAACAAACAAACACACACACACACATAAAAACAGACACACACACAAACACAAACATACACACAAACACACACACACACACAAACACACACACAAAAACACTCACACACATACACACACACACAAACACACACACATGCACATACACACACACATACACACACACATATATAAATACACCAACCCACACACACATATATATATATATATATTATATATATGTGTGTATGTATATGTATATGTATAAACATGTGTATA
>BOPN01003421.1:150000-161753 GCA_017312705.2 Penaeus japonicus | reverse complement strand
TAGAAAGGTATGGGCATAGAAGGAAAGGCGTAGATAAGAGTTTGAGTCAGCATATTCTCGCATTTATGTCTGGTAGCTACGGTACGAGATGCGGGAGAAATGGGGTGGAAAAGGACGTGCAGAAGAGGAGGAAAAGGAGAGCGAAATGCTGGTACAAGATAGCATAAAGCAGAGAAAGGAAGAGGAGAAAGGGAGGTTTTGGGAAAAGATTTAAAATAAATGGTGAAAAAAGATAATTCATTGATGGGAAATATTAAACAGGCTTAGATTATGATTTACTTTAAGAGCATAACTATCAGCTCCAATAACGAAAAAAAAACAAAAAAAACTTTCAAGATTACGCGAAACAAGGCAAGACATAACGACAATGACAGGTGAGACAAACACACGCCATAAAACTCAAACCAACTGACGTCAGAAAGAAACAACACAAACCAACGACAAGAAATAAAACATGAATTAAACAACAACAACAGAGGCACCTCCCAGCAAGTGACAAAAAGCACAGAAGATAAATAACCAAAGAAGCCCAACAGCTATGACGTCAAAAGGAGCCAAAAGAACTACCGAGAGGGAGAGCGAATGACGCCAGAACATGATACAGACTTCAGGAACTTCATTGATGAGGATGCAATAGAGGCTAATAGAACAAGAAACATTGCCAGATATGATTTGCCAGTCGCTCAATAGATGCCGCAGAAGACAATACTGTCAAATGGTCTTCGGCACGTTTGCTCTGACCGTTTCAATGCTCGTGGTCAACGCAACGTTAAGCTTAGAATTGTGCTGAAGTTCGCCTCTGCTGAAGTTATTGCTGGTTTGATAAGGTAGACTTTGATGGAATATCTCACGTGTTACAGTGTGTGACTGCCAGTGAATGGTGACTGTTCGATCTTGCTAATTATTACAGAAATACAAAGAGGCAGATTAGACATGTAAAGATACTCTTTTCAAATAAAAATCTATTGTAAAGATGAGGAAGCTAGTATAAGATCAGTTAAAAAAGATGGCGAGAAATCTATGTATCGGATCGACTAAGAACGAGCAGTAGGTGAGAGAAAGAAAGAAAGAGAGAGAAAGAGAGAAAGAAAGAGAGAGAGAAAGAAAAAGAAAGAGAGAAAGGAAGAAAGAGAGAGAGAGAGAGAGATATGGATAGATAGATAGATAGATAGAGAGAGAGAGAGAGAGCGAGAGAGTGAGTGAGTGAGTGAGACAAAGAAAGAAAGAAACAAAGAAAGAGAGAAAAAGAGAGAAACATAAGCATAACAAAAGCAAGTACTTACCGTTCCCCACTCCCCACCAACACCATTGACTCCTACTCCTGTAGCCGCTACTAGTACGTCCCTCCGCTCTGTCTCATAACCTACTTGTTTCCCCTTTCATCACGGCTGCCATTGATCAGTTCCCTTGACGCGGAGACCGGCGGATGGTGACTGGCATTGTATGGTGACGCGTGTAATGCGGTGCATGATACGTTGTGGGGGGACCTTTTTCTTCTTCTTCGTTCTGTCTGTTGTTGTTGTTGCTGTCATGGTGTGTATGGTTTGGCCTTTCTTTTGTTTGATTTTTTGTTTTGTTACCTCTCTTTTTTATCAATTCTTTTCCTTCGTTTGTTTCATCTTCTTCCCTTTGCTTATCCTATCTTCCCTTCTTCTTTTTTCTTTCTCTCGTTTACCTTTTCTTTATTTTTTCTCATTTCTCTCGTTTACCCCTTTTCCTTATTTTCTTTCTTTCTCTCGTTTACCTCTCCTTCGTCTTTTTCGCACGTTTACCGTATATGCTTCCTTTCTCTCGTTTACCTTTTCTTTTGTATTTCTCTGTTTCACTCGTTTACCTCTTCTTCTTTTCTTTCTTTCTCTCGTTTACTTCTCATTTTTTATCTATTTCCCTTGTTTACCTCTTTTTTCTCGTTTACCTTTTTTTCTTTATTTATCTTTTTTCATTCCTTTTTCTTTCTTTCTTTTACCTCTTCGTTTTCTTCTTTGTATCTTTCTATTACCTCTTCTTCTGGTTTTCTTTATTTCTTTTTTCTCGTTTACTTTTCTTCCTTCTCTCGTTTATCTCTTCTTTTCTTTCTTTCGCTTGTGAAACTCTTCTTCTTTTCTCTCTCTCTCGTTTCCCTCTTCTCCTTCTTCTATTTCTATCGTTTACCTCTTCTCCTTCTTTTTCTCTCGTTTATTTCTTCTTCTTTCTTTATTTCTCCCGCTTTTTTTCTTCTCTGTGTCCTACTTACTGTCATCATCGTGTTCTCATTGTAGATATGAAAGGGTGAAGGAAACATTTCTATGTGAGGAGGTAACAAACAAGTATTGTATTTCTTGTAACAAAAATAAACGTGACGTCACGCTGATGTAGCAGATCTGACCTGACTCGTAATGGTGTCAAACAAACAAAACAACAAACAAAAAAATAAAATTAAGTGGAATAAAAACAAGTCATTTGATATACTTTGAGATACCAACGAGTTAGTTTACTGTAAACTTGTGTTGTCGTATTTGTATATATACGTTGATTTTTTTTCTTTTTTTTCAGAATGAATAATCATCAGCAAAAGACAACAACAAGAAACAGAAAGGAACACACACAAAAACAAGAGGATTATTTTTTCTGATGGAAGTAGAAGTGACGGAAGTGTCTTAAGCTTAGAAGACAAATTACTGTTGCTATGCTGGAATTGATATTATCATGGTTAATATTGTCATCACAATTTTCCTTCTTTTCATAATCTTTTTCTTCCTCCTTTTCCTCTTCCTCCTCCTCCTCCTCATCATCATCATTACCATCACCATCACCATCAACATTATCATCATCATCATAATGGTGATGGTGATGATGATGATGCTGATGAAAATGATGATAATTATGATAATCATAGTATCTATGATAATAAGAAATGATGATAATGATAATGATGATAACGATCATGATTCAAAAAGATCATTATCCTCAGGATCGTCGCCATAACCATTACCATTTCCATAACCATTATCCTCACAAGTACTATCAACTATGACAATGCCCGAAAAATCCTCATATTCATATCATCGTCTATCATATTACAATCACCTTCATCCCCATAACGGAATGACAAAAGCACACACACACCATAAACAAAGATTTCTCACTCCCTGCGGTCCAACCCTATCAGACTTTGTTTTCCATATCAACCACTTTGGGCAAATAGGCTTCGTAAGAAGGAGGGCGTCGGCCTAGTTTCATTTGTTATGAGGTCTGGTCTCATCGTCTTTTTCGCTCACTCTTTTTCTCTCTTTCTCTTTTTATTTTCACGCGCGAGTTTCTGTCTGTCTCTCTCTCTCTCTCTCTCTCTCTCTCTCTCTCTCTCTCTCTCTCTCTCTCTCTCTCTCTCTCTTGCTTTGCCTTTTGCCATTACACTCGCACACAAGAGAGATAAAGAGTGAATGATAGAGAGAAGCAAAAACATTTCCATCTTCTCACATCTCTCTCTCTCGCTCTCTCCTCCCCCGGCCCTCTCTCTCTGTCTTACTTCTCCCTCTCCATTTCCTTTATATCTCTCTCTCTCTCTTTTGCTCTCTCTCTCTCTCTCTCTCTCTCTCTCTCTCTCTCTCTCTCTCTCTCTCTCTCTCTCTCTCTCTCTCTCTTACTCCTCCCTCTCCATTTCCCTTACATATATCTCTCTCGCTCTCTCCTTCTCTCTTTTTGCTCTCACTCTCTTTATCTCTCTCTCTCTCTCTCTCTCTCTCTCTCTCTCTCTCTCTCTCTCTCTCTCTCTCTCTCTCTCTCTCTCTCTCTCTCTCTCTCTTACTCCTCCCTCTCCATTTCCCTTAAATCTCTATCTCTCCGCTCTCTTTTTTCTCTCTTTTGCTCTCCTCTATTTATCTCTCTCTCTCTCTCTCTCTCTCTCCCTCTCTCTCTCTCTCTTCTTCTTCTTCTTCTTCTTCTCTCTTTTGCTCTTACTCTATTTATCTCTCTCTCTCACTCTCTCTCTCTCTCTCTCTCTCTCTCTCTCTCTCTCTCTCTCTCTCTCTCTCTCTCTCTCTCTCTCTCTCTCTCTCTCTCTCTCTCTCTTACTCCTCCCTCTCCATTTTTCTGATATATCTCTCTCTCTCGCTCTCTCCTTCTCTCTTTTGCTCTCACTCACTTTTATCTTTCTCTCTCTCTCTCTCTCTCTCTCTCTATCTATCTATCTATCTATCTATCTCTCCTTCTCTCTTTCTCTCTCTCTCTCTCTCTCTCTCTCTCTCTCTCTCTCTCTCTCTCTCTCTCTCTCTCTCTCTCTCTCTCTCTCTCTCTCTCTCTCTGTCCTCCTCCTCCTCCTCCTCCCTCTGCACATCTGTACATCTCATATCTGCCCCTCTTCCTCTATCTGTGTCTCGTCCAAGCTACCTATCTTCTTCCCTATCTCTCTTTCTCAAATAAAGGGAAAGTTATAGACATGATAGAAGTCGAAAAAATATATATCAAGATTGATAAAGCTATAGATGAAAAGAGAGGGACATGCTTGATAGATAGATAAGAAAGGTAAGTGTGTGTGTGAAAGAGAGAGAGAGAGAGAGAGAGAGAGAGAGAGAGAGAGAGAGAGAGAGAGAGAGAGAGAGAGAGATTGAAAGAGGGAAAGATAGAGAGAAGAGAGTCGAGAGGTGAGGAAAGAAGAGAGAAAGAAATAAAGAGAGAGAACGGGAGAGAGAGAGAGAGGGGGAGGGGGAGGGAAAGAAGAGACAAAGAGAGAGAGAGAAAGAGAGTGTATGTGTGTGTGTGAAGCCACTCGATGCCCTGTTTGTAAGCCGCTAGCTGCCAGTGGTAGTGATGATCTACTAGCTTCACCCGTTGTACCCGGTGGAAAAAACAGCCACACGTTCACGTGTCATGGTACTTATTAGTGGACTCTGTTAATACACTTGGCTCCGGCCGCAGGCTGGAGGTCCGATCTGTAAGCTCTACCTGTTATTCTCTCTGTCTGTTCCTTGTCTGTCTGTGATCTCTTTCTCTCTGCCCTGGGTTCCTTTTGTGTCCTTCTTAAGCACGAAGTTTGAGTCGCTTTCCATGCCTCAGGGCTTCCGCTAGGAAACGCAGCTGCAGGGCGACTGCAATTCAGAGGCAGAAACGGACACAGAAAACAGGATACGTCAGGTCAAAACAGACTGCCAGCAATATAACACTGAATTAGATAGAAAGGCATAATCAATGTCTTAAGTCACATGACATGCAATATAAGTGCCATACAGACAGAACGAGAAATATGAAACAAGATGAACGTAAAGAAAAAAATAGTTCACAGAAAGACAGTAAATATGACATATTGATGAATAATCCTAGATAAATAAACAAGATAGGATAATGCAAAACTAACAGATAGATTAGAAGATGAAGACAGAGGAGAAAGAGAGAGAGAGAGAGAGAGAGAGGAGGGGTGGGGTCAAGCAGAGAGAGCAAGAATCATACAGCGAGATGAATATAAAAAACAACAGTTTAACGAATGAAGCTACACTGGACACATCATTGATGAATAATCATTTGCACTGCAATAACTTTTAAACCTACCTGTTCCATGAAGAAAGAAGAACACGAGACTGCTTATGATTCTTTATTCTTTTGTCATTCATATTCATTATCAACATTTTCAGATTTTTTTCCTCACAGATGTCATGTTCGTACGAGTTCAAAATACCTTGCATGGTCACAATTCATGGATGATCATACTGCATGATAACACTCGTTGCATGATAATATACTACCTGATTGTTATAATTGTGTGTCTGTTTCCATGTTCCTTTTTTTTTTACTGACCCGCTACGCGTACCATCATGCACAGTTCATGCACTAGTCTACTCCCCCAGGATCTACAAAGCATAGTCATAAACAATAATATCCCAGCAAAAAACTTCCCTGACTGACGTTTTAAAACTTCATACCCAACCGCTTTCTCATTCTCGTGACAGAAATCTAAGAATGGAGCTCTAGGTATAAATATAGAGAGAGGGAAATAGAATAGTGGGCAATTATTCACTTACATACTTGCGCAAAAAGAGAACAGGATTGAAATGTTGATAAATACACAGAGAGAAAGATCGATAGGTCGATGAATAGATATATAGATAAACAAATAGCGAGAGAGATTAAAGATTATGAGAGAGGGAGAGAGAAGATATATATATATATACATATATATATATATATATATAGATAGATAGATAGATAGATAGATAGATAGATAGATAGATAGATAGATAGATAGATAGATATTATATATATATATATATATATATATATATATATATATATATATATATATATATATATGTATACATATATATATATATATATATATATATATATATATATATATATATATATATATATGTATATATATATATATATATATATATATATATATATATATATATATATAAATATGTATATATATATATATATATATATATATATATATATATATATATATATATATATACATAAACATATACATATATATATATATATATATATATATATATATATATATATATATATATATATATATATATATATATATATATATATATATATATATATATATATATTATATATATATATATATATATATATATATATACATATATATAAATATATATATATATATATATATAGAGAGAGAGAGAGAGAGAGAGAGAGAGAGAGAGAGAGAGAGAGAGAGAGAGAAAGAGAGAGAGAGAGAGTGAGGGAGGGAGGGAGAGAGAGATAGTTAGAAAGAAAGAGAAAAAAAAAGACAAAAAAGCCACATCGCCAATAAGTAAATTCATATGCATACAAATACGGATGACTATAGAAAGACAAAAAAATAAAAAAATAAAAAATAAAAAATAATAATAATAAATAAAAAAAGGCAAAGCGAGAGATCGACGACGGGAAGTGTAGTGGCAGAGAGACCAATACAAAGATTGAAAGACAGACAGCCAGAGAGAAGGTATTAAATATTTCAAGCGACTTGAGGATAGTTAGACAGTGAAAGAGAGAAGAGAAGAGAAGAGAAGAGAGTAAGGAGCGGGCGTGACGAACAAAATAACCTTGACGTGAAGGTGGGGAAGGAAGGAAGGGGAGGGAAGCTAAGGAAGGCGGGAAGGAGAGAAGGGGAGAAGGGGGGAATGAAGGGAGGAGGTGGGGGGGGGGTTGAGGGAGGGAGCTAATGTCTTTGTTTTCTTTGTCGGCGGGAGAGGAACGTGAGCTGGGGGACGGATGAGACCCCGAGATTTACACTCATTCTTCGAGACTTTTCTCTCCAGCGTCCTCCCGCTCTCACTCGTACCTTCACACTGGCGCAACTAGTGCCTTCGGGATCTTAAACACTGTGCTGTAAATTCACGTGCATCCCCTGCTTGAAGTCTCTGCTGTTGGTGTTGCTTTTCTGAAACCTTTTTCCTTTTCTTTGGTTTGAAATATTGAATTGAGAGAATACTGGGAAGTTGTTTGAAAGATCATGTTGGTTGGGATTGTTGATTTCCTGTCATTATAAGAATTAGAAAAATGATGAAGACATTGGTTATCATCACTATTATATCTATTGTTGTTGTTATTACTGCTGTTGTTGAGGGTGTTGTTGTTATCATTACGATCACTATTGTATCAATTGATTTTTCTAATTACTGTTACCATCATCATTATCATTATTATTATAGTCACTTATATATTTTTTAAACAAATATTTATTACATATCAACATTTGTGTTTCCCCTTTTCATTCTTATCAGCATATTTAAAAAAAATCTATCGATATATTTTTTTAACTGGCTGTAAAGTGAGAAAACCCTTGTCAACACTGAGACATTTTTATAATTCATGTTTTCTCTGGTCTTTGGCGCTGTCTTATATGTAAGTGTAGTTATTTTGTTTTGTTATATAATTAGTTTGTTATTGCTATTTGTTGTTGCAGCTGTTGTTCTAATTCTGTTTTTTTTTAATGATCTAAATATTATTATCATCAATATCAATATCAATAATTTTCATTATTATCATCATTATTCTTGTCATTATTATTACTGCCATGATTGTCATTATTATTGCTATGATTATTATTATCATCATCTTCATTATTGTTATTATTACCATTATCATTATTGTCTTATCATTGTTAATTATAATGATAATATTACTGTCATTATTAGGTTTTGTTACTTTCATTATCATCATCATTACTATCAATATCATTACTATTGTTATCTTTATTATCATTATCATTATCATCCCCCGTCTTTATTATTATTGTTATTATCATTATTATTATTATCATTATTATCATCATCATCATCATTATTATTATTATTATTATTTTTATTATTATTATTATTATTATTATTATTATCATTATCATTATCATTATTATCATCATTATTATTATCATGATTATGATTATTATTATGACTATCATTATCTTCATTATCATTATCATTATTAACATCATCATCATTATTATTGCTATTATCATCATCATCATCATTACCATTATCATTATGAATAATAGGAGTATCAGAAAGTAGGAGTAGTAAAGGTATTGATAATATTAGTATTAGTAGTAATAGTAGTATTTGAAGTTGTTGTTGAAGTAATAGTAGTAATATCAGTGTGACTATTATCATTTTAGTTATGATAACTATTTCGTCACCATTACTATGTTCACCATGATTGTTATCATAATCATTGATATCATTGATGTTTTTATCACTATTTTCATCATCATTTTTACCATTCTTACTAATATCATTATCATTATTTTCATTGTATTGTATCTGTTATCTTAATTATCATTATCATCATTATCATCAGTATTCTTATCATCATTAACATTATTATTATTTGCATTATCATTATGACTATTGTTATGATTATTATCCTTATAGTTATGGTTATTATTATTATCATCATCATTATGGTTATTATCCTCATTGTCATAACTATAATCATTATCATTATCCTTATTATTTTTATTACCAACATTATTGCTCTCATCTTCATAACTATTTTTATTCTCAATAACAATATTATCATTATCATAATCCTTCTTATCATTATCATCATTATCATTATCATTGCCATTATCATTACTGTTATTTTCTTTATCATTATCATTAGCATCCTTATTATCATCACATTATCATCATTGTTATTGTGATTTTCATTTCATTATTATTATTATTATCATCATCATTATTATTACTATCATTGTTGTTGTTATTTTCATTATAATTATCATATTTTCTACAATGATAATAATAATAATTATTATTATTGTTATTATTATTATTATTATCATTATTATTGTTATTATCATTATGATTATCATTATTGTTACCATGACTACTATCATCAATATTATCATTAGCATTGTCAATATCATTATCATCAATTTTGTTATCCTTATCACTATGATAGTTATCATTATTATTATCATCAGTACTATAGTTGTCATCATACATTGTTGTAGATATTATCATAAGAATTTTAATTTCTATTATCATGATAATATTTATCATCATGATTTTCATTATCATTGTTATCATTATTATCCTTATAATCATAACTACTAGTATCATTACCATCGTTATTATTAGTATTAGCATATGTATGAGTATTAGCCATATTTGGTGCAGTAGTAGAAGTGATGTTGTCTTATTATCACCGGTATTTCTATAATCTACTCACACATATCACAGTTTTTATTTTCCCCTTGTCTCTTTCTCTTCTCTCTCTCTCTCTCAGTCTATCTATTCCTGTCTTGCTCTTTTCATTTTTCCTTTCATTCCAGCCGTGACCTTCTTCGACTATTTAATATTCTAACCCCTCAGCTCTCTGCCACATAGGCATTTCTCAACCTCTGCCAACCCTTGTCTTATCAATATTCTCGTTAATTTTATCCTCTCACTCGTTTCATACTTTCTTTTTTTTCACTTGTTAGTCTCTCTTGCTCTCTCTCTGTCTCTGTCTCTCTTTCTCTCTCATTCTCTCTCTCTCTTTCTCTCTCTCTCTCTCTCTATCTATCTATCTATCTATCTATCTATCTCTATCTCTCTCTCTCTCTCTCTCTCTCTCTCTCTCTCTCTCTCTCTCTCTCTCTCTCTCTCTCTCTCTCTCTCTCTCTCTCTCTCTCTCTCTCTTTCTCTCTCTCTTTCTCTCTCCCTCTCCCTCTTTCTTTCTCTCTATCTATTAACTATCTATCTATCTATGTTTTTCTCTTTCCCCTTTTTCCACGTTCAGCCCTGACCTCTTTCGCCCATCCAATATTCTTTCCCCTCTGCTCTCTACCACAGAACTATTTTCTAACCTGTGCCAACCCCTGCCAACACCAGCCTACGCCGTGAACCTCGTTGCCACCAACTTACTTGACAAAGTTGTTTACACAGGGAAACTTGTCCGAGCCACGCCCAACAACAAGTCCGTTAACTTTTATTGTGGAGGGGAAAAAAATGTCTGCGTAAGGTACCTTGGTTGGTTCTAATTACACGCTGGTATGTGAGGGATTTTGTGTTATGAGGGAGGCTCTGTGGGAGGAGGGAGGGGGGTGGGGAGGGGGAGAGGGGGAGGTGTGTGGGGTGTGTGATTAAGGAAGGAAGGAGGAGAGGGGAGAAGAGGAGGAGGTGTGAGGTTCGAGTAGGTATTTGTGTTCGCTTGCCTTGTGCGCTTGTTTTGGTGTGTGTGTGTGTTTGTGTGTACATGTGTGTACATGTGTGTGCATGTGTGTGCGTGTATGTGTGTGCGTGTATGTGTGTGCGTGCATGTGTGTGTCTGCATGTGTGTGTGTGTCCGTATTGGTGTGTGTGTATGTGTGTGTGTTCGTACTGATGTGTGTATGTGTGTGTGTCCTTACTGATGTGTTTATGTGTATGTATGTGTGTCATTAACCCTTTCCCTGTAACTCCTCTAGAAGATAACGTTTCTCTAGCTGCCAAGGGTCTTTTAAAGTCTTTGAAATTCAAATAGACGACTTTACTTTAAATAACCCATCCGTAATTACAAAAACAAGACCGAGAAACGCATGTACACGAATACACAAATAACCCAAAGAAAACCTTAGCTCAAAGGAGACTGAATATCGCCTCGTTCCAGTCAAAGGCATTCGCTGTTGTCGACTTGGCTTTAAGTGCTTCTGCCATAACAAGGGACCCGTGCTATGAAATCCGCGGTGAAGAGCAGACTGCGAGGCGAGGAGAGAGAGGAAGAAGAGGAGAAGGGATAAGGAGAGAGGATAAAGGGGATGATGGTAAGTAGAAACAGAGAGAGAAAGACAGAGAAGCATAAAGAAGATAGACCAATGGAAGGTATAAAGATAGGGCTTGATAGGGTGAGAGGAACGTGATGAAGCTGGAAAAAAAAGTGTGAACGATATCAAATGACTGACTTTGAGGGAAAATAATGATAATGATTACTACGACAAGTGGGAATAGTGGTGATGACGTTGCATCTCTTTAATCTATCCTGGCTTACCACTTAAATCTGATGAACTGGTTTCCACTTATGTTTTCACTTGGTTCCCGACCCCATGGGCAAAATCTGCTCATGTATCCTAGACAACCAAAATCTACTCAAATGACCAGACTTCAACTCTATAACTTTTTTTTTTTTTTGCGTATATCTGGTGACAAATATAACTGTTAATCAATAAACCAATAAGCTAAACAAACAAGCAAATAGATACATAAGTATAATAATTCATCCGTAGTTACAAAAAAGACCGAGAAACGCATGTACACGAATACAGAAATAGATAAATAAGTAAATCAGTACTAAAA
>BOPN01003421.1:127500-130000 GCA_017312705.2 Penaeus japonicus | reverse complement strand
AGTTATATTTGCAGCTTAAACATCCTCTTTCACAGGTTTTAAATGCTCCACCTCTCGGCCTTTTAAGCTTTTGTGCTTATTCAAGCTTCAACAGTACCTCCCACCCTCCCCTCCCCCACCCTCCTTGTGTCCCCATCCGGTTCGTAAAGGCGAGTGCTTGCATGGCCCAAAACACACGCCTCGACCTTACGTCACACGCGCCGTTGTTAAGACCGGTAATGGTGTCATGGGGGCTAATGACATTCGTCGGGGAGGCGTTGGCCCGGCTGTTCATCTGCCATGAGGCGGAGAAGCGGAGGGAGGGAAGGAGGGAGGGAAGGAAGGAGGGAGGGAGGGAGGGAGGGAGGGAGGGGGAGGGAAGGGGGGAGGGAAGGGGGGAGGGAGGGAAGAGGGGAGGGAGGGAGGATGGGGGAGAGGGGAGAAGCGGAGGAAGGGAGGGAGGGAGAGAAGGAGATGCGGAGGGAGGGTGGGAGGAACGGAGGAAGAGGCGGAGGGAGAGAGGGAGGGGCGGAGAAGCGGAGGGAGGAAGGGATGGAAGGCGGCAAAAGAGGGAGTGGTTGAGTTAATGGATTAATAGAGATAGGGTAGTGGGATAGATAGATTTATTAATAGACAGATAGATGGATGAATAGAGAACGAACGTGCGAGCGAGCGAGCGAGAGAGAGAGGAAAGGAGAAAGAGGAATAGACAAATAAGAATATAGGTCACACAGACACAACAGACGCGCTCACACACACACACACACACAGACACACACTTACCAAAGAGGTAGCAATGAAAATAAAACGATGAAGTAAAAGAAAGAAAAATGTTCCCTCCCACTCGCCTGGCTCGAGAATGTCTCGTAATCCACGAGCGAAGACTCCTAATATATTATCAAGACGCGGACCAGCCCAAAAATATTCGAAAGTTAGAAAGTGGTAAAAGTACACTTTCCCAGCGACCACACGCACACTTGGTGTAATAAAATGTGTATCCGCAACAAAGTAACAGAGTATACTTCAATTTATGAAACTATCTGGCAATAATATTAGTATGGTCGTTTTAAATTTGGCAACAAAATATAAATTTTCTAGTATATCTATAATGCATGTGTATCTTTTTTCCCCTTCCTGAAACTACGAGAGCCTGAATCTGCTGTTTATTAATACCGTGCTTACACAACATCACAATCATCATAATGGCACCCAAAGGCTTGGTAAAAGGCCTCTGGTATGCAAAAAGAAAACGAAAGCAAAAAAATCCACTTGCACAGCCAACTCTACTCTCAGACCTCCTAGCTTATAGCCCCGTGCTTTCCATGCCTGGCGACCCCTTGTTGCACACTCAATCCACACCCCATCCCTTGTACCCATGAAGTAATAGAAGTACATAAAAAAGTTGACTATACTGTTCTGTAGCAATGATGATTGTCATAAAATGATTATCATGAATGTAGTGGTCATTGCGGCAATAAGACAATGGTGATAGTTGTGAAACAATAACAGAATCTGATAATGACAATGGTATTAACGATAATAGTGGTAGTAACGGAAACAATAATAGGCAGTGGTAGTAGGAATATTATCATCATTATAATTATTATCCTTAATAGTGGTAGTAGTAGTAGTAGCAGAATAGTAGTAGTAGTAGTAGTAATAGCAAAATATAGGATACAAATGTTGATGACGCTAATAACTATAACAAAAAAATGATGATAAACATCAATAACAACAGTAACAATGAGGATGATGATATTAATGATAATAATGATGATGGTGATAGTGATAACAATAATAACATTTATACTGATAAAGATAAATATTGTAAGAACCATAACATAAACAAAATTAAAACTAAGAAAAAAATAAAGGTAGTCATAACACAATTACAAAAACAATTACAACACGCAAAGCATGATAACAATAATGACAATACTCACAATAATACTAATGACATGGAAAGCAATAACAGCAACAACCAGCAATGCAATTTGCTCTTCGGTTTCCTGCAACAAAAAATTCCCCTCTTGCAATTGCTAATAATGACAGGTTGCCAAATCGCATTTAATCCTCGGTCGGGGTGACCATCACAGCCAACTTTGTGCATATTCACATGCGTCTCATACTTCAAGGAAAATGTTGGTTTAGCTGCAATAATGCATTACGACTTGAGTTCCTACTGTTCTTGCTGTGTCAACAAAATAACTCATGAGAAAAAAAAAGAAAAAAAAAATGACATCAAATCATCAATCATTTGTAAAGAACGAGTTGCCGATGAGTCATATTTTCTCTCTTTTACTGTTTTCTTCTTCTTCTTTTTCTTCTTCTTTCCTCCTTTCTCTCTTCCTTTCTTTCTTTTGTATGACATTCGCCTTAAAAGTAGTATGACAATGAAGCTTGAGTCCCTTGTTTCCATGGGCTACACATGCACAGAATGCGTGTGTGTGTGTTTGCCTTCATTAAATTATTATAATTCTTTTATTACATGGTCACGTAAACACACAAAGAGAGAGAGAGA
>BOPN01003421.1:87500-90000 GCA_017312705.2 Penaeus japonicus | reverse complement strand
GGATCACACCTCCCCCTGGTCCTCCCCCAGGGGGGCACACACCTGCCCACGCGTTTGCCGTGCGTGGCGCCCCTGTGCGCTGGGAGACGGGAGTCCTGGAGGTTGAGCGATGCCGTGTATGAGTACGCCCTGCGGCTAGCAACACACCTCTTTGGTCCTCTATTCCAGCAAGACGGGTGGCCTGATCTCGGCTCGATTAGGTCAATCGGCTGGTCTCTCTTTTTGAGCTAGGCTAGGGTCAAGCAGCCCTTGTCTTGCAGGCTATCGCATGTACTTGCGAGTGCCATCAATGCAAGGCAGGGGTTGCGTATATCCTCCCACCACCCCTGTGGCTTCTGAGCATGGTCTCAGTGCACAGCTTCCTCTTGTTGGACTCCGTGGTGGGTGGGGGCGTGGGAGTATGAATTGAAACGCTTATCATATGGCAACTTTTAACAAAAAATCCCTGACTGACCCCCATGTAGACGAACCTGGAACGAAGCTGACAAAGGCTGTCACCTTGGAGCCTTTCAAAGTCATCGGTGACAAAAGTAGAAAGATAGGTAAAGCTCTGGCGTCGGTTCAGAAAAAGCCTACCCAAGAGCCTGGGGCTGGACCCTCCAAACCAGCCCCTGGCTCCGACAAGTCTCTGGCACCGGTTCAGATGACGTCTCAAACCAAGAATGGAAGCCAGGCAGGAACCCTCCAACACTACTGGCCCCTATGTCAAGTAAATACCTCTCCGAAATATTGCCAGACATATATGTACTATTTCCTAATATATATATTTAGCCCCCGCAGAGGAACCGCCTTGTCGTGGCGCAGGAGCTTGAATTCCTTCCTCGGACGAACCCGTTCTGGGTCTGGCCAGTCTCTTCCTCCCGTTGAGGGGACCTTCCAGTGGCGGGTTCTCTGAGGAAGGATAACCAAGTGTTCCTAGGTGCTGATCTAGTAGGTGGGGTTGCACCCCCCCCAGGGGGCCCCCAGGGGGGCTCACACCTGCCCACGCGTTTGCCGTGCGTGGCGCCCCTGTGCGCTGGGAGACGGGAGTCCTGGAGGTTGAGCGATGCCGGGTATGAGTACGCCCTGCGGCTTTCGACTTTTCGATATTAGAAGACTAAGCGAAGAGCAGAACATACTAAGTGATGGACACTTACTGTATTGGAGAGGTAAACCCCTGGATAGCAAACAAGAATTAGGAGTAGGTTTTTTAGTTCACAAGCGCCTCCATAAGAATGTTAGGGAATTCTACAGAGTGAGCGAAAGATTTGCTTCTGTAATACTGAAGCTAAACGACAGATATAACCTAAATATTATCCAAGTAGCAGTCATAGTGATGAGGAGATAGGGAGCTTCTATGAAGATGTGCAAGCAGCTACCGATAAAGCAAAAGCTCATTTTACCGTGATTATGGGGAATAAGGGAAAATGGGAAAACCTCGGTTGGGAAACATGGAATAGTCACCAAAAATAAGAGGGGGCAAAAGCTAATAGAATTCGCTGAAGCTCGATCCCTTAAAATTATGAATACATTCTTCGAAAAGAGACCCGGAAGGAAATGGACATGGAAATCACCATCCGACATTAAAAACGAAATTGACTTCAATATCAATAAAGTAAATGTCAGTAGCGACCATAGACTGGTCAGAAGTAGAGTAAAATTACAGCTAAGAAGGGAACGAAATAAGCTCATACAGAAGCCCCTCGTTAATCTAATTAACATTAAGAATAGGGCGACGGAATTCAGCATTAACATCCGAAACAGATACTCAGCTCTCGAAGAAGATCTTGACATAGACCAAATGAACAACCAATTCAGTGAGATATTAAAGAAAGCTGCACTTGAAATAGGGGGTAAAGACGAAAAAGAAAAGTTCAGTAAGCTTTCGGTAGAGACAAAAAAAGCTTATGAAACAGTGTAGGGACATGAAAATAACATCAATCAGAGACAAAATAGAATCAGCAGAGCTGACTAAGACGATAAACAAGAAGAAAAAGATGTGCGCAAATTTAACATACGAAAAATAAATGAAGCTCTGCTTTCAGGCACCAGCCTTAAGGCAACAAAGAGGAGACTTGGAATAGGGAAAAAAACAAATGTATGCAGTAAAGAAACCCAATGGAGAGGTGACATACAATAAGAATGAAATTATCAAAGTAATAGAAGACTTCTATCGCGAATTATACCACTCAAACGATCAATCACGTACGAAGGCAAACACAATTGGAGACGTCCCAAACATTACGGTAGAGGAAGTAAAAAGGGCATAAAGGGCAAGAACAGAGGAAAAACAAGAGAAGATGGCATTAGGGTAGATTTTATTCAAGATGCAGGAAAGATTGCGGCAGTAAAATTGGCCAATCTTTTTAACAGATGTCTAAGCGTCGGAATAGTTCCGAAATCCTGGAAAAACGCAATAATAATTTTAGTACCCAAAAAGGGGGACACAAAAGACTCAAAGAATTACCGACCTATTCAGCAATCTATAAGCTGTTCACAAAAATCATCACTGCCCGTATCA
>BOPN01003421.1:45000-52500 GCA_017312705.2 Penaeus japonicus | reverse complement strand
TCTCCTGTGTTTCCCTGCCCCCCCCCCCCTCCCCATTTCATTTTTTTTCTCCCTGTTTATTGCAAAAATCCACCCCCGTTATTCCCCCGCCCTCCC
The DNA here is from genome assembly GCA_017312705.2 of Penaeus japonicus. NCBI lineage: Eukaryota > Metazoa > Arthropoda > Malacostraca > Decapoda > Penaeidae > Penaeus > Penaeus japonicus. The sequence continues at coordinate 52,404 of BOPN01003421.1, read as the reverse complement.
TCCCACGCTTTCTCATCTACTCTCATTTTGTTAATTAGTGATAATTTTGTTTATACGTATCGTTTCGTTAATTTCGCTAAATAACTTTTCGTTAACATTCGGTAACGTAATATTTCACATCATTATCTTATGTGTCTTCCGATATGTACGTTATCAATTCTTTTTACTATGCTACGAATGTTTAACAAATATTCTAATTTTATCTTACGTTTGTTATAATTAACGTTTCAACGTTATTCGTACTCCATAGAAATTCACATAATGGTGTGACATTAGTCTTTCATAGGAAGCCGATAAAGTAACTGTTTCGTTTACTTATTCTATCATTCTACTCTTTGATTGCTCTACGTTATCTTGTGTGAATTTACGATTACATTTTTCTACTTACAATGCATGATTTGTTTTTCTGTGCGTTAGTTAAGTAAATAACTGTTAAACACATATTCTTATGGCAATAACATCGAAATTTCTTATGTAGAATTTCTAATATCTGTGTGATTTTCTTAAGTTTTCGTTCCTATGCGAAATTTAACATGACGTATTTCTTCGAACAAAAATATATTATCAAATTACATGATTCAGATTCGTCATTTGATCTCGTGTGATTATTTTTCTTGTGAATTTACATACTTTCCTTTCTTGAATATGGTTTATACCGCGTATTCGTGGAACTGTAATCTTCACTTTGCGTTAACATTTATTATATTTGCTCTTTTATTATGGGACTTTAATATAATTTCTTTTATTCTTGCTTTAATATGCATTTAATTATTAAATGTATTTCGCATATGACCTGACCTCACTTGACCCGTGACCCGTTCGTATGGTCAATCTGAACATAAAACTTTGACAATGTGTTATATTTTCTCGCGACCATTCTGTCCCTTGTGGTCAATTTCATGACCGTGTGATATTGGGAAATAGCATCACATGTGACCTTTGGTCACTTCATGACCGCGTTCTGTATGTGACCTTATCCTATGTCATTATTGACCGTGTGAATTCGAAAGAAATTCGTTAACGACTATTAAGATATATATGTGTCTTAACTTTGATTTTCTTTACATTTTCATTTATTTTATTGTCTGCATATATGTTGTACTATATTTCTAATGCATGACTTATATATCTGCATCTCCTGTAACATGACATACTTTGTCATTTGTGAATCGTTTAATGGTCACACTACTGACCTCACTCGGTCACATTGTAATCCGATAATTGGATTAACAATCTATACTGTCTTTGTGAAATTCTATATATTTCTCAACATTCGACAGTCTGTTTTTGATAATTTTGTTCATTTTTATGACTTTGTTAATTCATTACAATCTCTATGACAATTATTTCATATCATAACATGTTTCATCACTCCATATTATGATATATCATCACATTTAGCTAGAAATGTTGACAGATGCATGTTCGTTTCTTAGCTTTATTCCTATTTCATTGTATAGTCATATTCGACTATCTTTGCATTTTTCATTGCATTATTGATTATTGTTACTTCCATATTTCATTGTTTAATTGCAAGTAACTTTGATCATCGTATGATATGATTGTCATTATTTTTAATTCTAAGCAATTGTCGACTTCGACAACATTAAGCAATTTGTTATCATCATAGGCCTCTCCGAGTTTCCGACCTTTCGAAACAATTCATGGGTCAATCGGAACGCCAAATATCTTATCATGTTATTACTGAACGAAACGTTCATTAGGTCAGTCAGGAAAAGGTTTACTTATCATTTCATATTTACAGCTTTTCAGCTTAATTTGCCTTTCTCCAGCTAATAGCTCACTTATCGGGCCTTCATTGCATGACGCCTCCATTGCATAGCATCTCACACCCTAATATCGCGTATCTATGTTCACAATTGAATAAACCGCGAATTACGGGTTAATTTTCGCACCCGGTGCATCGCGCCTTCGGAGATCTTGTGGACAACCTGACGTCACACCACTTCCTTCAAACAGAGATAGCGCGCGCTTATCACTTATCAGACGTTCCAGGCTTGTTAAATCTTTGCATTTTATTAGCTATGCACATATTAATGGTATTTCTTTCAGTTGCCCCGATCTTGGCTATTACGCCGCACCTTATTTCAGAAGGACGAGTTCGGCCACGCAATTGAAATATCCTAGCATAGTCTAATAATTCATCATATTTATCTTTGTTCTCGAGCTAAGACAGCGTTTCCCCACGGGACGAGTTCAATTTGGCGCATGATCTCACCGACCACTAGCATGGTCAATCACGGTAAATCACCTATTCCTCAACGGAACGACCTCCAGGTCAATATTATATTAATAATTTTTTTTCTTTCAGCTCTCATTAACATTTATTTTTTCCTGTCTCATCCAATCTGACTCAATGTCGTGCCTTCTAATTAATTGAAGGACTGGATTCGGTTGATATTTGGATTAATATTTTTTTTTCTTTCATATGCATACTCATGATATTTTTTTACCCACTTTGCCTCAAATCTTGACTTCCGGTCACGCCTATTTAAAGGATTAGATATGGTTGGTAATTTGGCTAATTATTTTTTTTTACATGCATCATACACATTTACATTGTTCCTTTCTAATTTGCTACTGACCTTGGCTCATTTGCCGTGCCTTCACTCCCCGAAGGACTAGACTCAGTAAATGGAAAAACTACATCTTAACTTACCATTTTTTCATTACTCATCACTTATCAAAGCAGACACATATTTTACCATATTCATCCCCTCGATGAACCATCTGCTACTGTATATTTGTCAGTAACAATATGAATTCAGGTAAATACTTCCTATTTCTTGTTATTGCCAAATCATATGATTATGTTGCATATATGATTATTTTTCAATATGAAGTACTAATTTCGTTATACCTTGCAGATAGTTCCTGCTGGTAACTACTATCTGTCGACTACCAGGACCATTCTATGCTGTATACGGTTCCTGATGCAGTCAACTCCTTGCATTGTTGCAACTCTCGGGTTCATCCTGAAGCCCGGGACTCCTAATGACTTTTTCCCCAGTCTGATCTTAAACAGATAATTGACTTGCAAATGGCTGACATTCGAGCTTGGTCGCGTGTTGGTTGCATCGCACTACGAGCAAGTTACCGCATCACCCGATGCCTATTCGCAAGTCGTACTCTTGTATTTTTTTGTACTATATTTACCATTACTGGATATACCAATTTATGAGTATATACTATAACTTAGCATAACTTCCTTGCTAAATTTTTTAATCGTTTTAAGCATTATGACATAATAATATGTTAATAATTAGCAATGCACTTATTGTATACATACTTTTGATATCTTTTCAATTTATATTGCATGTTATATTCACCTAGTTAATGCATAACTACTATTATCAATTATCTTATAACATGCATCTACATAATTTTTGCTCCTACGCCCTTTACCCTGTCCCCTCTACAACTATCGTATGCACTAGTTACGTGTATAAAGTTTTTCAGATACGATAGTGATTGTAAGGCACTGGTATCGATATTATGTGACATAAGACATTGATCATGTATGACTACTTAATCTAATGCACATCATAAGCAAGTGTCTTGTGACCTGACGCATCCTGTTTCCTAGGTCATTTCCCGCCTTCGGAACAAAGCTTTTCGAAAATGTATTTGTTAACGGAAGCCCCGAGGCGAAGAAAGTGACTAAAGATTTGTACTTAAGGACATGTAAGGATCATACAGTGGGAGAGATCAGGACAGAGAGACAGACAGACAGACTAGAGCGAACCGCTCTGACCTCTGGCCTTCGGCCAGGGTCTAGTGTATTAGAGTCCACAATAAAGACCATGGCACGTGAACGTCTGTCTCTTTAACCACCGCATCACAACCAGGGCATCGAGTGGTGATAACAACTGCTCTCAGTGGTGGGTTACAAACTGGTGCCAGCCGGTGGGTTACAACTAGTGCCAGCTGGTGGGTTACAAACTGGTGGCCAGGCGGTGGATGCCACGATTTTGCTGGTATCGGACTCACAACTCCGAAGAAGCCGCTACGTCGAAGCTACCATTGATATCGAGAAGAAATGGAGATATTACGTCGAAGTTCCCGCCCGCCGCCCACTCCGCAGTAAGAAGTTTGCCCGCCCGCCCACACCACAGTAAGAACTTCTCCCGCCCGCCCGCCCTGTTCTACCTGTCCTGACAAACACCGCCGCCCATAGCAGCCGACCTGTCCGTGCTGGCAACTTCCCGCACGTCGACATCCATCTTTCATGGCAACCCAAGACTGCCCACCGCGGATTTTGGGCTTAACACGAGCGCCCCAACTCCCAGGTCACGAAGGCTCCTGACACGAGCAGAAAAGCACATAGATGAGAAGTCAAAAGGGACCACCACACTCGATCCGGGCGGATACGACCGGCCTACGATCCGCCCGCATACGCCCATCTACATGTTGACATCGAGACATCAAAAATCCCGTAAGTTAGAGAAACCCAGGCTCTTTTTATTTTGTTAGGTTTCGTTAGATTTCGTTAGGATTTAGGAATTTTCTATGCTGTGATTTTTTCTCGTGATTGTATCTCTATGCTGTGATTTTTTTTTTCTCGTGATTGTACTTGTTTTTCTTTTTTTTGTGAAACACCTGCGCGGGAGTGTGATTCCGCAGGACTTCCATCCTCTTCCCTCCCTTACACGTGAACGAATTAATCGTTGGAAAGGAAAAGTCCCCCCTCTCTTCCCTGTTCCCTCATCACGCCTTGATGACCTCGTTATAACGGCCTCTCTTGATGGCCTACTGAATTTCTTTTCTTATTTGGTTCCTTATGTGAAGAATGGCCAGAATATTCTGAAGTTCTGTTTGCTATACAAATGCTGAGAATCAGATATTTTCATATGATATGTATTGTTTCTTCGCTTAGTTCTGGCACGTGCCGATATTTCAGACCTCCCTTCATGACCTGACCGTGTGAAAAGGCAGTGTCAATTGTTTTGCTTCCCTTTTGTCGTGAAACAAACCTTCTTTGTTTTATTTATATTTCAATTATTCGACAAGGTAATTTGGAGAATTTTTCTGGCTTTACTCTCCAAAATATTTGTTCTGAAAGTGAACCCTTACAAGATTTTACATGTTCGATTACGATTATCGAAAGGGCCGATATCGTATTTAGACTATGTAAATTCTTGACAGCTTTTCACTTTCATTCCGAATCTGTACGGAAGATGAGTGTTGCCTGATTCCTATATTCTGTTACTTTTGTACTTCTTTCATCGACACCTGCTATTTCACTGTATTTTGGTAACTTCGGACAATATATTCTGGAGATATTTTATTGACTGTTAATCTCCGAATATTTGTTTTGAAAGTGAACCCTTGAAAGATTTTCCATGCTTAATTACAATTATCGAAGCGGACGCGATATTGTATTAGACTGTAAATTCTTGACAGCTTTTCGCTTTCATTCCGAATCTGTACTGGCGACGCGTTAATTTTCTTTCATCGACAATGCTATTGCTATTCGTATTTTCTGCATCTTGCAACTTCGGATAATGTATTCTGGAGACATTTTATTGACTGTTCCTCTCCAAAAATATTTGTTTCGAAAGTGAACCTTTGAAAGATTTTCCATACTAAATTTCAATTATCGGAGGAGAAGCGATATTGTATTTAAAACATGTAATTTCTTAATAGTCTTCACTTTCCCTCCGAATCTGTGCTGGTGATCAGTATTGCCACCCTTATCTATCACAGATCTTTCACCGCTCGTTAAAATACGCCTCTTGTTATTTTTCTCGTCGACAAGTGCTAGTTCATGCGTTTGTATTTTCTCTGGTATCTTGTAACCTTATCTCTTGAGCTTGCATTATTACTTAAGTTTCGATTCTTCCTTTGTTTGTTCTCTCTTGGCAGTTGCAAAGTGTTATTATTGTTGTTTGAGGCATCTGTGGGCCGTGCAGGGCGCACGCATGTCATTTTTGTAGCCATGCAAGACGCATGAGGCATCTGTAAGCCGTGCAGGGCGCACGCATGTCATTTTTGTAGCCATGCAAGACGCATGAGGCATCTGTAAGCCGTGCAGGGCGCACGCATGTCATTTTTGTAGCCATGCAAGACGCATGAGGCATCTGTAAGCCGTGCTGGGCGCACGCATGTCATTTTTGTAGCCATGCAAGACGTATGAGGCATCTGTAAGCCGTGCAGGGCGCACGCATGTCATTTTTGTAGCCATGCAAGACGCATGAGGCATTCGCCGTGCAGGGCGCACGCATGTCATTTTTGTAGCCATGCAAGACGCATGAGGCATCTGTAAGCCGTGCAGGGCGCACGCATGTCATTTTGGTAGCCATGCAAGACGCATGAGGCATCTGTAAGCCGTGCAGGGCGCACGCATGTCATTTTTGTAGCCATGCAGGACGCATGAGGCATCTGTAAGCCGTGCAGGGCGCACGCATGTCATTTTTGTAGCCATGCAAGACGCATGAGGCATCTGTAAGCCGTGCAGGGCGCACGCATGTCATTTTGGTAGCCATGCAAGACGCATGAGGCATCTGTAAGCCGTGCAGGGCGCACGCATGTCATTTTTGTAGCCATGCAAGACGCATGAGGCATCTGTAAGCCGTGCAGGGCGCACGCATGCCATTTTGCAGCTATGCAAGACGCATGAGGCATCTGTGGCCGTGCAGGGCGCACGCATGTCATTTTTGTAGCCATGCAGGACGCATGAGGCATTCGTAAGCCGTGCAGGACGCACGCATGTCATTTTGGTAGCCATGCAAGACGCATGAGGCATCAGTAAGCCGTGCAGGGCGCACGCATGTCATTTTTGTAGCCATGCAGGACGCATGAGGCATCAGTAAGCCGTGCAACAAGCACGCAGGTTTTTATGTGGTAACCCCCCCCCCCTCCCAGCGGACGAAAAGTTTCCCGCACGTTTGATATATATGTAACCCCATGTTTTCGCCAAGGTAGAACGGTGGTTGAGTTGTACAGTGTTTGGGTGCATGGCAAAGTCAGCCCGACTGCACCTTTGAGGTACAGGGCATCGCGCCAGTTACGCCTGACCACCGTAACTAGCTCGCCTGTTATCCACAAGTCGCAAGGGTGTTGAATTGTTTGCCCCATAGGGTAGCCACTGTCCGACCCCCACCCTCGGTGCACTGACACCACCAGTCGTGATACAAGATATTTTTTTTATGTATGTATTCTCCAATGCACTGCCACCTTTCAAGTACTGTATCTCATGAAGTCATAGTGAGATTTTGTTCTGGGATAAGCTGATCCTACCACACTTTTATTAGTCCTTATGTGTTCTTTTAGTAATTTGCAAGTTCTTTCTATCTATGCTCACTCGAGCTGCTTCTAACTCCACTGACTATGCAAGCTTGTCATGTTATGTTATAACTCTCCCCATTTCGCTTAAGCAATCAC
>BOPN01003421.1:22500-32500 GCA_017312705.2 Penaeus japonicus | reverse complement strand
ATAAGCTCTGATCTTATCAGATACATTCATCTGATTTGTAGCTCAATCTCTTTCTCTATCTTTCCCCCTATAAATGTAATGATAAATGAATAAAGGAATACAAAAAAAAATTATATATACACATACATACATACATCTATATATGTGTGTGTATACATATGTATATATAAATAAATATGTATATATATATATATATATATATATATATATATATATATATATATATATATATATATAGATAGATAGATAGATAGATATATGTGTGTATATATATATATATATATATATATATGTATATATATATATATATATATATATATATATGTATATATATATAGATATGTATATATATATATGTATATATATATATATATATATATATATATATATATATATATATATATATATATATATATATATATATATATACATGTATATATATATATATATATATATATATATATATATATATATATATATATATATATATATATATATATACATATATATATATATATATATATATATATATATATATATATATATATATAATATATATATATATACATGTATATATATATATATATATATATATATATATATATATATATATATATATATGTATATATATACATATATATATATATATATATATATATATATATATATATATATATATATATGTGTGTGTGTGTGTGTGTGTGTGTGTGTGTGTGTGTGTATGTATATATATACATACATACATATATATATATATATATATATATATATATATATATATATATATATATATATATATATATATATATGTACATATATATATATATATATATATATATATATATATATATATATATATATATATATATATACATATATATATATATATATATATATATATATATATATATATATATATATATATATATATATATGTACATATATATATATATATATATATATATATATATATATATATATATATGTATATACATATATATATATATATATATATATATATATATATATATATATATATATATATATATATATCTGGCAACGAGTAGGAGAGGTTTCAGTGTTAGGTCTCATGATATTAAGTGTAAAATTATGTATATCCAGTGATCCGTGGCGGCACAGCATAAGATGAAAATATCTGTGAATGTCTTGAGAGCATATACGATCGAAATAGAAATAAGAATTTACACAAGTGTCGTAGAAAATTCAAAAAGAAAGAATACCACAAGAGAGCTAGCCTTTTCAAAGGCAGTGAGGTGCCAAAAAGTGCCACAATATAAATGAAGGAAATATCGAGTTATACCATCTATCATAGTGATTTGCAAATATAATGCAATGTGAAAGCATTTGAGGATGGCTGAATATATTTCTAATATAAAATCATACTATCCAAGCAAACCAACAAAAAATGAGTCAAATATCGCTTAACGCTCCCATAGTGCCACGTTAACACCAGTGCCAAGGGTCAAAGGTGATTAACCACCATCCACTCTTAGTTCGTGAGTACATTATACTTTAAAATCATATATGTTATGTTTTCAGTGTTCATAAATCTAATCATGCAACCACACTGAATATCAGTCTGGAAAATTACTCGTAATAAAAGCCCAACACAAGATATGGCATCACCAATGATCAAGGCCACACTAGGACGCCCAAGCGGTTTAGGTACCAACTAGTAATTACCTCTCCGAATTGTTGCCAGATATATGTATACCACTGCCTACTATATATACATATGTATATATATGTATATGTGTGTGTGTATGTGTATATATATGTATATATATATATATATATATATATATATATATATATATATATATATATATATATATATATACATATACATATATATATATATATATATATATATATATATATATATATACATATATATATATATATATATATATATATATATATATATATATATATATATATATATATATATGTATATGTATATATGTATATGTATATATGTATATATATATATATATATGTATATGTATATATGTAAATATATATGTATGTATATATATGTGTGTATATGTGTATATATGTGTGTAAATGTATATATATTTAAACAAATTATAATGCATGGGCACATTATAATTCACGGGCGTGTGTGTGCACGGGTGGACGCTGATGTGTATGGGTGCTGTATGCATGCATACGGGCGTAGACAAACGCTTGGAGTATGTGCATAATTGCTTATTTGTATATATAGGCGTCTACGCTGTACATTCTATATATCTATATATAGTAACGAATATAAGTGTGGGCACAGGAGCGCGCATAAACATGCAAACATGCATTTTTGCGTAGGCCTTGCACATATATATAAACAAATGCCCATTCTCACATGAGTAGACCGGAAGGTCGTGAGATAGATCGGTGGATACAAAGGTCTCCTAACAACATGCAAGACTATTTCAAATGTGTTATTGGAGATTATGGTAGCCTCCGGACTAAAATTACTCCCCCCACCGTGCACAAGGCCGACAGGTGGGGGTATCAGGCCACACACCTCTTAAATACGATTTCCCAGTCAAGACAACGGCCCTCATTCCCCGGAAGCGAAGGAGCCCCTGGTCACGGCGGCGATCAGATTGGCTCCCTAGCGGAGGGTGCTAAGAATATCCGGTTAGACCCAGGCCGCCTAAAGATGATGAACTTATGCACATACAATGTAAGGACCCTGAGAACAGAATCTGATCTTTTGACACTGCTTGAGGAACTTTCATTTATTAAATGGGATATTGTAGGACTTTCTGAAGTTAGGAGACTAGGCGAAGAGCAGAAATTACTAAATGATGGGCACTTATTATATTGGCGAGGTAAACCCTTGGATAGCAAACAAGAATCAGGAGTAGGTTTCTTAGTTCACAAGCAACTTGAAAAGAATGTTAGGGAATTCTACAGTGTGAGCAAAAGAGTAGTTTCTGTATTACTGAAACTGAACAACAGATATAGCCTAAAAATTATCCAAGTGTACACTCCTACCAGCAGTCATAGTGATGAGGAGATAGAGAGCTTCTATGAATATATGCAAGCAGCAACCGATAGAGCAAAAACCCATTTTACCGTGATTATGGGGGATTTTAATGCCAAGATAGGAATAAGGGAAGATGGAGAAATATCGGTTGGGAAACATGGAATAGGCACCAGAAATGAGAGAGGGCAAAGGCTGATAGAATTCGCCGAAGCTCGATCCCTTAAAATTATGAACACATTCTTCGAAAAGAGACCCGAGAGGAAATGGACATGGAAATCACCATTCGGCATTAAAAACGAAATTGACTTCATAATCACCAATAGGCACGACATTGTACAAGACGTAACCGTTATCAATAAAGTAAATGTCGGTAGCGATCATAGACTGGTCAGGAGTAGAGTAAAGTTACAGCTAAGAAGGGAACAAAACAAGCTCATACAGAAGCCTCTCGTTAATCTAATCAACATTAAGAATAGGGCAACGAAATTCAGTATCAACCATCCGAAACAAATACTCAGCTCTCGAAGATCTTGACATAGACCAAATGAACGACCAATTCAGTGAGATATTAACGGAAGCTGCACTTGAAATAGGGGGTAAAGATGAAAAAGAAAAGTTCAGTAAGCTTTCGGTAGAGACAAAAGAGCTTATGAAACAGCGTAGGGACATGAAAATAACATCAATCAGAGACAAGATAGAATCAACAGAGCTGACTAAGACGATAAACAAGAAGAAGAAAGAGGATGTACGCAAATTTAACATATGTAAAATAAACGAAGCTCTGCTTGCCGGCACCAGCCTTAAGGCAACAAAGAGGAGGCTCGGAATAGGGAAAAACCAAATGTATGCAGTAAAGAAACCCAACGGAGAGGCGACATGCAATAAAAATGAAATTATCAAAGTAATAGAAGACTTCTATTGCAACCTATACCACTCAAACAACCAACCACATACGGAGACAAGCACAGCAATTGGAGATGTTCCAAACATCACGGTAGAGGAAGTAAATAGGGCACTAAAAAGCATGAAAAGAGGTAAAACACCAGGAGAAGACAGCATTAGTGTAGATCTTATTCAAGATGCAGGAGAGATTGCGGCAGTAAAGCTGGCCAGTCTTTATAACAGATGTCTATGCGTCGGTAAAATTCCGAAAGCCTGGAAAAACGCAATAATAATTTTGATACACAAAAAGGGAGACACAAAAGACTTAAAGAATTACCGACCTATAAGCCTCCTTTCAGTAATCTATAAACTGTTCACAAAAATCATCACAGCCCGTACCACCGATACATTAGATTCAAAACAACCCAGGGAACAGGCAGGGTTCCGCAGTGGATTCTCAACTACAGACCATATCCACACACTAGCTCAAATAAGGGAGAAAACAAACGAATATAGGAACCCCTGTGTATGGCATTCGTAGATTATCATAAGGCATTCGACTCGGTATAGATATCTGCAGTACTGTATGCAATTCGTAAACAAGGAGTAGAGGAAATATACTGCAGATTACTAGAGGATATATCTAGAGATGGTACAGCGACCATCAAAATCCACGCAGAAACCAATAAAATACCAATAAAAAAGGGTGTTAGGCAGGGTGACACCATCTCACCGAAGCTGTTTACAGCCTGCTTGGAGGAAGTATTCAAGAAGTTAGATTGGAAGGAGAGAGGGATTAAAATAGGGAATGAGCACTTAAGCAATCTAAGATTTGCAGATGACATTGTTCTTTTCGGCGAGTCAGCAGATGAACTACAACAATTAATAAGCGATTTAAATAGGGAAAGTCTGAAGATTGGCCTTAAAATGAACATGAAAAAGACTAAAGTCATGTTCAACAGTCGAACCCCAGTTAAACAAATACAAATACAGAGCGAGTACTAGAAGCAGTGAACGAGTATGTATACCTAGGGCAGCTCATTCAGTCGAGTACATCCTGCGAAGCCGATATAAAACGGCGAATCAGGATAGGTTGGAGTGCCTTCGGTACACATAGTAATATATTACGAAGTCGTCTGCCACTATGTCTAAAGAGAAAGATTTTTGACCAATGTGTCCTCCCCGTCATGACATATGGATCAGAGACATGGACTACGACCAAGGCACTCCAGAGAGAATTAGTAAGCGCCCAAAGGGGAATGGAAAGTGTATCGTGAACGATATTTCAAATTACGCGCGCGAGAGATCTTGTATTGTAGATGGCGTTGCGGTTGTGGCTCGTGTTTTGGTTGTGTTGGACGGAGGAAGTCACGTGGACAGAATTGTACATTTTGTTTTGAAGTTTTGTGATCCCTGAACATTGATACGGATTTATTATTTACTTGAGTTAGTGTTTAGTGTCTCAGAAATAAAGTGACTTCCTTCTGTAGAGCACTGAGTATTGGATTAATGCTGCTGGACCGGAAGAAATCTGCACAGGAGATTGTGGAAAGGGCAAAGGCGAAAGAAGTGAGTTCTGATTATTTCATTTCTGTACTTGGTTGAATATCATTTATATGAGATTTATTTGAATTATGTTGTGTATATCTCATTGAAGTTTTGTTATTGTATTTTGTTATTGTGATTTAGGTACATGTGTGAGGAATTCATTGTTTGAAGTTTTAAGTTTCCCTGTATATTCAAGAATATTGTTTGTTATTGTAATGTAATAAATACCCAAGATTTACTAGCAACCATGTACTTCATAGTATTTGTACAGGATTAATGGATCCTTTATATTCCAGGTTGAATATTAATAAAGACAACGCTTTCAACTGCTATTTGATTCTCCTCGTGCAACAGAAAGGCTTATGCTAGGAGTTAGCTTAAGCGATAAGAAAAAGGCCACATGGATCAGGCAACAAACAAAAGTAGAGGATATACTCAAGAGCATCAAGAAGAAAAAGTGGCAGTGGACTGGACACATATATCGGAGACAGGACAACAGGTGGACAAAGAAAACAACAGAATGGGTAATACACGACACAAAGAGACCCAGGGCAAGACCAATGACTAGATGGCGGGATGAAATAGCAAAATTCGCAGGAGTAAACTGGAATCAGAAGACACAAGACCGGAATGACTGGAAAAGATTGAGAGAGGCCTACGTCCTGCAGTGGAGTGATATAGGCTGATGATGATATATATATATATATATATATATATATATATATATATATATATATATATATATATACATACATATATATATATATATATATATATATATATATATATATATATATATATGTATATATATATATGTATATATATATATATATATATATATATATATATATATATATATATATATATATATATATATATATATATATATAATACACACACACACACGAATAAATAGGTAGGTAGACATAATGATAGACTGACAGATTGACATCGATACATATGCATATAAACATATCTCTTGAATAGATAACTAGCTTGATGAACACACAAGCAGAAAACGTAAGTGTTATGCATATATGTATTCGCCATGAAAGACCTTTTCAGCAAAATGAACTCGTTTGCCTAATGGGACGCTCTCGACATGGGTGGACTGGCAGAGGAGCTACAGTTAATAAATGAGAGCGGCGAATGAAGGCAAGCATCGTGCAATGGCGTTTTCTGTAGATATATCTGTACACAGATACATACATACATAGATGGAAAATAGATAGATAGATAAAGAACGAGAGAGAGTGAGTGAGTGAGGAGTGAGTCTGAGTGGGAGAGAGAGAGAGAGAGAGAGAGAGAGAGAGAGAGTGAGTGAGAGAGAGAGAGAGAAAGAGAGACTGAGAGAGAGAGTGTGTGTGTGTGTGAGAAAGAGAGAGAAAGAGAGAGAGAGAGAGAGAGGATATTTCTCAGCTTATACCTCAGTAAAGAAGACCGCCTCCTAGTCACTGCCAGAGGGAGCCCGCTGCACGTTAGGCAATTAGTTCACTCTCTTGGGCTTCGAAAAATGTCCGGTCCAAGAGAGGCATTAATTAACACGCTGGACTTAGCGTTTCACTGGTACTTCTTCTTCTGGCTTTTGCGCTGAAATAATACACATATCAATTGTCTTCAGGTTGTTAGAAATAAAATTTCATAATATAATTACTAGTTACGACCGTGATAATGATGAAGAAGGAGTAGCGTCATTATAATAATTTTAATGATGAAGATCATGAAGATAATAATGATTATGACGGCAGAAGGGAAGTCACAATCGGGTATACACTGTTGTCAACTACAATTATGTGGTCGATGCGAAGTGTTTATACTTCTTTAAAATTTGTATTACCTGGCCATTTCTAAACATCTATACAGCTTGTTCGGGGAGTCCAGCTATCTCTAAGTTTCTGTAAATCTGAAGCATGGGACACTGTAAGATATAATGTACTAAGGTGTGTGACCTTGGTGATCGACACACCCTGCATTCTTTTTCCTGTTCACCTGTCGGGACACCTAACTCCCAGTAGTATTTATACCCTAACCTAATTCTCATGTGCACAGAGTCTTTCCACTTGCTCTTGCCCCTCCCATAAGCGAAGTCTGTGTTCATCGCTAGATGCATATAGTGTTGCAAAGTTTCGCTCGTTTCAATCAATTCGCCTTTTTTAATCTCATCATAGTCTAACTGCATACTCTTGATATTGCTCCTTGCCTGCTTAAGAGTCCGAGCACTTTGTATGTCCACCTCACATTTTTTAGCTGCCTCCTTCGCTACCTCATCTACAGCCTCATTAAGGGTGATACCGACATGCGATGGGATCCAGACGAATGTAATCTCACGTCCCTGGCCTCGTAGCCTATGAGCAATCAATCGGCACTCGTTAATAATGTGCTCAAACACAGGGTCCCTGCTGTTAAGAGAGTCCAGCGCTCCCCTACTATCCACAAAAAAGAAAGCATCTTTATTAATAATTTCAATTTTTTTAAGTGCTGTCAATATTGCCCATAACTCAGCCTGTGTTGACGATATATGATTACTCAGTCTTATCCCACTGCTTGTGGTGACCACGCCACTTGCAGTGAACTGTCTGATGATAACCCCACATCCTGCTCTGCCATCTTTCAAAACTGACCCATCGCAGTAGACATGAGCAATATCAAGGCGTGTTAGACTCTTTATTTTATGACCATATCTTGATTTAAGTTGACCAGGTTCATAAAGCCTCTTATTCATAAGGAGGGGATCGACATCTACATTAATCGTCTGATCCTCCCATGGTGGCACTTTGGCGGATGCTTGAAACGATTGGCAAAAGTTTTGCAAGCCATAAAATTCTATATCATTTTTAAGCGCCTTCATATATCCTCGTTTGCCCTGTCTATAAAAGGTCCTTATGTTGTCAAAACCGCTGACCATATCTCTCACTAATTTCTTTCCACTGTTCCCTCTCATGAGCCTAACGGCTGCTATGACATTAATCTCGCTTACTCTCTGTGCAATGCTTTGCAATCCTGTCTCTGTTCTCATTATGTCTATCCTAGCATTCTTTTGACACCCGAGGATAATACGCATAGCTTCATTCTGCATGGTTTCAAGCCTTCGGAGCCTCCCCTGACAAGCTATAGAAAGTGCTGGTGCTGCATAATCCACCAGAGCTCTTACTGTACTAATGTAGACTAGCCTCAGCAGAGGCACCCCGGCTCCTATCCCGCGACAAGCAAGTGCCCTGAGCGGCCGCAGTCGAGCCTTGCACTGTGTTAGTACGTGATTTACTTCAGCATCCTTGCTTGAGGCAGTGAAGCCAATGTACATACCCAGATATTTATATGTTGACACCTTCTCCACTGTTTTGTTGTTTAGAGTAAGTGGCACGTTGCCTCTTTGTTTACTCTGAAATTTGGTCTTTTCTTCATTTATAACCAGCCCCAATGTTTGAGCAAGACTAGTAACTGAGTGGGAGAGAGAGAGAGAGAGAGAGAGTGAGTGAGTGAGAGAGAGAGAGAGAGAAAGAGAGACTGAGAGAGAGAGAGTGTGTGTGTGTGAGAAAGAGAGAGAAAGAGAGAGAGAGAGAGAGGATATTTCTCAGCTTATACCTCAGTAAAGAAGACCGCCTCCTAGTCACTGCCAGAGGGAGCCCGCTGCACGTTAGGCAATTAGTTCACTCTCTTGGGCTTCGAAAAATGTCCGGTCCAAGAGAGGCATTAATTAACACGCTGGACTTAGCGTTTCACTGGTACTTCTTCTTCTGGCTTTTGCGCTGAAATAATACACATATCAATTGTCTTCAGGTTGTTAGAAATAAAATTTCATAATATAATTACTAGTTACGACCGTGATAATGATGAAGAAGGAGTAGCGTCATTATAATAATTTTAATGATGAAGATAATAATGATTATGATTATCACTTTTCATTGATGCCTTTTAGCACAGCCCTGTTCGCGTCCGCTGACTTTATCATCAGTCACTAAATTGAGAGAAAAAATAACTCCCCTTCACACCAACTCTCTGTTAACAAAGAGAAAACAAAGGAAGTAAAGACAATAAATCAATAACACTAAGTATCCATCCGTGCCAGAGACAACTCCAAGAATAAAGTAAGGACCAGGTAAAAATATGACAAGCAATCCAGACACCGTGAAAGTCGCCCTCCACATCAGTAATCACCCGAACCTTGGTCAGAAACAGTATTGACTTCAAGGTGAAACGAACATTGAAAAAGAAACGAAATGTGAACTTATCAGTGGGGAATACTGGCGAGCACTTGTGTTGCCATATGTCAGAGTGTCATGCGATAGAACCATTCGGGCCACCTAGCTCAAGGTACAAAAAAACTATTTCATTTTCTTATCATAACTAATGTATTAGAGCCATGTTGTATCCTAAATTTTTAATATGACATGAATGTACATTTTTATGACTATACATCAGATGTATCCAAGTTTGTCCACGGCTGTGCTCTTAGCCTGATTGGTAAACAAAGGACTAATTTCAAACTCGGTCACGTGTTTCACACATAGATTTTATGGGACTGTAGCATGTCCCAAAGCCGCATTAGTCCTGTCT
>BOPN01003421.1:15000-17500 GCA_017312705.2 Penaeus japonicus | reverse complement strand
GAGGGGGGGGGGGCTACTTAAGTGACGCCGAGACTTCCTCTTGTTTGGTTACCAGAGACTCTTTTTTTTTCTTTTTTTTTTTGCATTCTCTGCTTTATTTATTTTTGTTTCTTCTTTTCTTTTCTTTTTCTTCCTCCTATGCTCTTTCTAATTCATCCGTTGCCGTCTTCTGATCCTTCTGCTCTTCATACTGTTGGTGTTGTTTTCTTTCTACTTCCTCCTTTCCATTTTCTTCTTCTCACCTTCCTCCTCCACCTTTTCTATTTCATTCTATTTTTCCGTTCCCTCCAACTGCTCCCCTCTCTTCTTCTTTTTCTTCTTCTTGTTATCATTGTTACTTTTGTCGTTACTAATGTTATTGTTTTCATTATTATTACAGTCACTTTTGTTTTATTAGAGTTGTTGTTGTTATTTTTATTGCTGTCCTTATCATTATCATCATTTGATTATCATTATTATCATTACCATTGTTATCATTTTATCATCATTTTTATTATTATCCCTTGAGTTATTGTTACGTTATAGATATTTCTATGTTATTGATATCTGTCATTGTCATTGTTATCATTATCAGTGTAATCAGTATTATTTTTGTCGTTGTTGTTGCCATTATTATCATTATCATTATCACATGAATTTAGTTGTTGATGCTATTATGATTATCATTATAATTGCCATTACTATTATTCTTGTTCACACGGCCATTGTCATTATCATTTTTATTTTTCATACCTATGATCATTATCATTATCTTTATCATTATCATCATTATTGCGATCATCGTTATTCTTATCATTATCAATATCGTCATTATTATTATCAACATTGATGATATCATTATTATCCTCATTTTCTTGTAAATTCGTTGATACTTTCCACACCTTACGTACCTTTAGAGGGACATTACCCCCAAGGGAAAGCGAGGAACACATAATTCTGTTGAATATCTCGCAAAGCTTATCAGTCATTGACAATGCCACTCACATTCAAGCGATTTCATAACTCTATTCAATTGCAAAGATCAGGAGAATCGTTGCTTCCACTGTTGACGACACTTTTAAGATTGAACGAGAAATTTGAACGAAAATAGATGCTAAACTGAAAAAAAATGATGTTCTATGAAAGATTGCAATATTGCAAAAACAACACGCATTTGCCACTGTCTTTATAATCTTGAAATCCCGTGAGTTTATGGAATGTTTTAAGGGGTCTGAAAGCTATTCTAGGTTGCAAATAGAACACCAATATGTCGTAGTTCCATTGTCTGATATAGTGGGTGCTGAACTCGCCTGCTCACCCGAACTACAATATTGGTGTTCAAGGAGAAGAAAAAAGAATGCTCAAAGAGGGCTCGTTAAATTAAGAAACCCGCACGAACTCATGTACTTAATGCTATAGGATCTTATCTTGGAGTATCAGAGGAATCTTTAAAAAAGATAAGAAAAATAAATGAATGGATAATCAGCTAAACTCACGCAATCGTTTATTCACTGTTTTTTTTTTTTTTTTTTTTTTTTTTTTTTTAGGGGGAGGGGGGTAACATCACAGGAAACCGGCCCGGCGTCTCAGCGTCCAGCATGGTTCAATGCCATGGGGTCTATCCTAAAGACGTTTTATTTAATTCTACGAAAACTTTCGATGAGTCGAGTGTATAAAAGACGTATCCATGAAATCACAGCAATTGTATCTATATAAGATATCGTTAACAAAGCACAGAATTTCTTTTAATTAAGTCTAGAGTTTCTTAATGTTTTGAGGGTCAATTCCTTCATTTAAACACGAAGCTTTTCATCCCAGCCTGACGTATCCGATGCACCGGGGCAGAGATGCAAATATATACATGAAGTGCGAAAACCTGTCACGATCAGTATTTCCGATCCCCTTTCAAAAATAGAAAATGTTATTTCTAGATAAATCAGGACACTGCACTTCGCCATTCGTATGCAAATGAACTCCAAGCATTTATCCTCACAGAAATTTAGTTTTCATTTATCAAATTTATTCCAAAGGAAAAACTCCAGTCCACTTCATGATTACGTTGGGAAAATCAGACAGAAATGATCGACTGTTTTTTCGAGTTCGAAAATATGCGCCTTCCCTCATAAGGCCTCATAAGGGAATTGGCTGTAGTCAAGAGAGTTTGATGCCCCAGTCAGCTGTCCACACAGTGATCACGTAGGTCCTCCTTTGTGTGAGTTGAGCAAACAATCTATGTGTGTAAAGATGTCGACATGTTGAAGATCCTGATATGGAGACATAGTCTGGGTTGTCGTGCAATATCAGCGAACCAGATGAATATCGCAGATTCACTCGTATTTTGCAAACAGAAGTCGCGTTAGTGAACTACAAGTGAACAGTAATCGACCTTACGAGTAACTCAATATCAATTCGACCATCCAATCGATATTGCTCGGTGGACTCACGATCCCTGTATTAGACAACCAACCTTTTTTAGTGTTCGGGAATACATAGCTGCTATGTAATAAAAGTAAGTTTCTCA
>BOPN01003421.1:5000-7500 GCA_017312705.2 Penaeus japonicus | reverse complement strand
AGAGAGATAGATAGATAGATATATAGATAGATAGATAGATAGATAGATAGATAGATAGATAGATAGATAGGTAGATAGATAGATAGATAGATATAGATAGATAGATAGATATAGATACATTCATGCATACATACATACATACATACATACATACATATAAAGATAGTAATGATGATAATAGTAGTAGTAGTAGTAATATCAAGAATGATAAGAATAATAATAATGATACTACTACTACTAATAATGATAATAATGATAATAATAATAATAATGATACTACTACTACTACTTATAATAATAATAATGATAATAATAATAATGACGATTTATTCTAAGGCAGTTACAAGGATAACTAACTAGCAGCGAAAAAAAATGCGGCGAAGCAAATGTAATAAAAGAATGAATGATTATAAACTATTTTTCTTTCTTTTTTTCTCTCTTTTGTGATGTCCACAAACTCCCCACTTGGATCAATTCATTTCTTAACATGGTCACAACTTTCATTAAAATGCTATATAAGATTCTTATCTGACTTACGGAAAATTTAGATTATCATATAGAGAGGAAAAGCTTTAAAATGATTAATAACAATTTTACTTATCAACTTAACAGCTAACTCTGTCGGTCTTTTATTCACGCTTTCTTTTGAGAATCAAAAAACAAAAAACACAAGGTGAAATACAAAAATAAAAGAGGTTAAACAACATCAGAATGGGAACAGGGAGAGACACAATAATTAGGAAAAAGGACTTCAAATAATAACAAAGCACATGACAGAGAGAGACAGAGACAGAGAGAGGGGGGGGCTGGGGTAAAGATGGAGAGGGACATGAAGAGACACAAATAGAAACAGAGATGAGGGGGGGAGGGGCAGACAGAGAGAAACACAGAAACGGACACAGAGGGACACAGAAGCTGAGAGAGAGAGAATCAGAAAGGGTGCAAGACAGACAAGAGAGAGAGAGACAGACACAGAGAGAACAAGAGACAGCTAGACAAAAAGACAGGGAAAGAGACAGTAACAGAGAAGAAGACAGATACAGAGACAGAGAGCGACAAAGACAGAGATAGTCATAGAGAGAAAGAGAGAGAGAAACAGAACGACAAAGACAAAAATAGACAGAGAGAAACGGAGAGAGAGAGAGAAAAACAGAGAGACAAAGACATAAACAGCGAGACAGAGAGAGACAGAAAGTCCAAAGCAGATACAAAGAGACAAACAGAGACACAGAAACAAAGACAAGCAGACAGACACAGACACAAGGAAGGAGCAACCAGAAAGAAAGAACGAGAGAGAGACAGAAAGACCAAAGCAGATACAAAGAGACAAACAGAGACACACAAACAAAGACAAGTAGACAGACACAGACACAAGGAAGGAGGAACCAGAAAAAAAAGAACGAGAGAGAGCGGAGCGAGAGTAATCAGTTGCCTTTGTCCACTGGGTTCCTTGGGTTGAAGCATAAAAGCGGCAGAACATGTATATAAACATGAGGGGCGCTTTTTCATACACATTTTTATTTTTATTTATTTGGCTGTGCATTTGCTAGCATCATCATCACCATTATTGTTTTCATTATTACATTATCATTGTTATCATTATCATTACTATTATTATTACTGTCATTATCATTAACATTATCATTATCATTATTATTAAAATCATTATTCCTGCTGGCACATGGTTATGATTCTTATCCTCCTCTTCCTCTTCATTGTTATCATCATCATAATTAAACATTATCACTATCATTATAATTGTCACAATTATTATTACATACTATTATTAATCCTTGTTATTATTATTATTAATATTATTATTTTGATTATCTTTAGTGTCATCATTATTAACATCGTCAGGTTTTTGTTATATTATCATTGTCATCATGATTTTCAATATTGTTATCATCCTTATAGAATTATTATGATTATCATTATCATAACTATTATCAATAATATTATCATTACCATCATTATTTTCATTATATATATTTTTTATTATTATTTCATGATTGTTGCTACTATTATCATAATTGCATAGTTATCAATCAATGTCACTATCATAATCATTATTATCATTACCCTAGTCATTATAAACACTATTATCAGTATCAACATTATCATTATTATTACCATCAACATTATTACTAATACAGTCATGTTTATTATTTACACCATAAGTGTAAATATCATCATTGTTGTTGGCACTATCATTATCATACTCGTTACTGATATTATCATCATAGTGTTCATTTGTGTTATCATTACCAATATCATTAGTAGTTGTAGTAGTATCCATACTATCTTATTCTACTGATGTGTTTATTGTCATTATCATAATCGTCATTATTATCATCGTCATTTTTATGATCCGTATCATTATCATTATTATCATTATTATTATTATTATCATTATTATTATTATTATTATTATTATTATTATCATCATCATCTTCATTATTATCAATATTATTATTATTATTATCATTATTATTATTAT
>BOPN01003420.1:137500-145000 GCA_017312705.2 Penaeus japonicus | reverse complement strand
ACCATGCAAAACGAACGAAAGACAAGAGCGAGCTATTATAAGCAACGGATACTGATTTAAACTAAAAGAAAAGAAAAAGAAATAAAACAGGTAAGAAGCACAAATAAAGAAGGCAAGAAACACAAATTAAGACGAAGCACGAGATCCATGAAAGCAAACTGCCTATTGCGACACCAGGCTTCCATAACGATTCCTATTCACGAGAGAGAGCAATGATAACGTTTTTTTTTTTTTTTTTTTTTAATCCATTTTTGTATTTGTACATTCTCTAGATCCACATGTGCCTGCCGTTGAGTCATTCGCTTATTAGCATATTCTATTTTTATCAGTATTTGACCAAATATTCTATAAAACTGTTTCACTTTTCGTATATTTCCATTTCCATAGAATATTCGATGGAGTAACTTAGAGCACTCGACAGTGCCATAGGCCTATCACAAATAAGGCATGTATCGAGGCAATGCATTCCTGTCCACCCTTGGAGATGAGACTCTGAGACTCTGTCGATCTTATGCTTGCTTTTTGAAACACAAAGGCATAAAAGAAAGAAAGAAAGGAAAAAATAAAACTGTTGTCTCTTGGAAACTCTGGTTCTTGGGGCCTCACGTCTCCATTGACGTTTATTTGTTTCTACGTTACCTAAAAACACAAAACAAATTGCCTGCAGTTATAGACGATTAATTTGCAGTACCCCAGGGCTTCGTTTTGCTACAAAGTAACACGAGGTCACTGTAGTAGAGTTGTAGTTGTAGTTATTCCTTACCTCAGGAAGGTCAGTAGTCCGGAGCTGTCCATTACGCGCAACTCTCTTCTTCTATTCCTAAACTTCTCCCTCCTTTCCATGTGTCATCCCCAAGCCTATCGGAGTGTCCTTGTGAGGTCCCGTGTTGGCTTTGGCTGAGCAACGAATTACTTTCTGTCTCTCGCACTAGGTCAGGTTAGGCGGCGAGCAGGTGTTTTCCACTCGACTCCGATACCTTAGCAGGTACTGAAGAACGGTACCGGGCTTCGGCTAGGGGAGGGTGAGGGAGGGTGAGAGAGGGTGAGGGGGGTAGGGTGAGGGGGAGGGGGAGGGCGGAGAGAGGGTGGATGATGATGGGAAGGGTGAGGGAGGGTGGAGGGGGGAGGATAAGGGGAAGGGCGGAGGGTGAGGGAGGGCGGAGGGGGTGGAGGGTGAGGGTGAGGGAGGGCAGAGGGGGGGAGGGTGAGGGTGAGGGAGGGCAGAGGGGGGGAGGGGGAGGGTGAGGGAGAGGGGGAGGGTGGAGGATGATGGGAAGGGTGAGGGAGGGTGGAGGGGGGAGGATGATGGGAAGGGTGAGGGAGGGGGAGGGATGAGGAAGGGGTGAGGGAGGGTGGGGGATGAGGGGAAGGGTGAGGGGAGGGGGGAGGGGGGAGGATGGGGGAAGGGTGAGGGAGGGTGGAGGGGGAGGATGAGGGGAAGGGTGAGGGAGGGGGGAGGATGAGGGGAAGGGTGAGGGAGGGTGGAGGATGAGGGGAAGGGTGAGGGAGGGGAGGATTAGGGGGAATCGGGAGGAGGGTGGAGGATGAGGGGTGAGGAGGGGGAAGATGAAGGGAAGGGTGAGGGAGGGGGAGGATGAGAAGGGAAGGGTAGGGAAGGTGAGAAGGGGAGGAAGATGAGGGGAAGGGTGAGGGAGGGTGGAGGATGAGGGGAAGGGTGAGGGAGGGGGGAGGGATGAGGGGAAGGGTGAGGGGGAGGGGGAGGATGAAGGGGGAAGAGGGTGAGGGAGAGGGGAGGATGAGGGGAAGAGTGAGGTAGGGGGGAGGATGAGGGGAAGGGTGAGGGAGGGGGAGGATGAGGGGAAGGGTGAGGGAGGGGGGAAGATGAAGGGAAGGGTGAGGGAGGGGGATCAGGGGAGGGGAAAGGGTGAGGAAGGAGAGGGGAGGATGAGGGGAAGAGTGAGGTAGGGGGGAGGATGATGGGAAGGGTGAGGGGAGGGAGGATGAGGAAGGGTGAGGGAGGGAAGATGAAGGAAGGGTGAGGGAGGGGGGAGGATGAAGGGAAGGGTGAGGGAGGGGGAGGATGAAGGAAAGGGTGAGGGAGGGGGGAGGATAAGGGGAAGAGTGAGGGAGGGGGGAGGATGAGGGGAAGGGTGAGGGAGGGGGAGGGAGAGTGAGGAAGGGTGGAGGATGATGGGAAGGGTGGAGGGGGGAGGGGGAGGATGAGGAGAAGGGTGAGGGAGGGTGGAGGGGGGAGGATGAGGGGAAGGGTGAGAGAGGGGGGAGGGGGGAGGATGAGGGGAAGGGTGAGGGAGGATGAAGGGGAAGGGTGGAGGGGGGAGGATGAGGGGAAGGGTGAGGGAGGGGGGGGAGGATGAAGGGAAGAATAGGGAGGGGAGGATGAGGGGAAGGGGAGGGAGGGTGGAGGATGAGGGGGAAGGGTGAGGGGAGGGTGGAGGATGAGGGGAAGGAGGTGAGGGGGAGGGGGAGGATGAGGGGAAGGGTGAGGGAGGATGAAGGGAAGGATGGAGGGGGAGGATGAGGGGAAGGGTGAGGGGGAGGGGGGAGGATGAGGGGAAGGGTGAGGGAGGATGAAGGGAAGGGTGGAGGGGGAGGATGAGGGGAAGGGGTAGGGAGGGGGGAGGATGAGGGGAAGGGTGAGGGAGGATGAAGGGAAGGGTGGAGGGGGAGGATGAGGGGAGGGGTGGAGGATGAGGGGAAGGGTGAGGGAGGGGGGAGGATGAAGGGAAGAATGAGGGAGGGGGGAGGAAGAGGGGAAGGGTGAGGGAGGGTGGAGGATGAGGGGAAGGGTGAGGGAGGGGGAGGATGAGGGGAAGGGTGAGGGAGGATGAAGGGAAGGGTGGAGGGGGGGAGGGATGAAGGGAAGGGTTAGGGAGGGGAGGATGAGGGGAAGGGTGAGGGAGGGGGGAGGATGAAGGGAAGAATGAGGGAGGGGGAGGATGAGGGGGAAGGAAGTGTGAGGAGGGTGGGGAGGGATGAGGGGGGAAGGGTGAGGGAGGGGAGGGGATGAGGGGAAGGGTGAGGGGAGGGGGAGGATGGGGAAGAGGGGGAGGGAGGGGAGGATGAGGGGAAGGGTGAGGGGAGGGGGATGGAGTGGAAGAGGGTAGGGGGAGGGGGAGGAGGATGAAGGGAAGGGTGATGGAGGAGGGATGAAGGGGGAAGGGGGGAGGGGGGAGGATGAGGGGAAGGGTGAGGGAGGGGGGAGGATGAAGGGAAGGGTGAGGGAGGGGGGAGGATGAGGGGAAGGGGGAGGGAGGGGGGAGGATGAAGGGAAGGGTGAGGGAGGGGGAGGGAGAGGGTAAGGGTGAGGGAGGGCGGAGGATGAAGGGAAGGGTGAGGGAGGGTGGAGGGGGGAGGATGAGGGTAAGGGTAAGGGAGTGTGGAGGGGGGAGGATGAGGGAGGATGAAGGGGAAGGGTGAGGGAGGGGGAGGATGAGGGAGAGGTAGGGAGTGTGGAGGGGGAGGGATAGGAGGATGAAGGGAAGGGTGAGGGAGGGGGAGGGATGAGGGGGAAGGGTGGGGAGGGAGAGGATGAGGGGAAGGGTGAGGGAGGGGGAGGATGAGGGGAAGGGTGAGGGAGGGGGAGGATGAGGGAAGGGGTGAGGAGGGGGAGGATGAGGGGAAGAGAGAGGGAGGAGGATGAGGGGAAGGGTGAGAGAGCGGGGAGGATGAGGGGGAAGGGTGAGAGGGGGAGGGGGGAGGATGATGGGAAGGGTGAGGGAGGGGGAGGGTGGAGGATGATGGGAAGGGTGAGGGAGGGTGGAGGGGGGAGGATGAGGGGAAGGGTGAGGGAGGGGGGAGGATGAGGGGAAGGGTGAGGGAGGGGGGAGGATGAGGGGAAGGGTGAGGGAGGGGGGAGGATGAGGGGAAGGGTGAGGGAGGGGGGAGGATGATGGGAAGGGTGAGGGAGGGTGGAGGGGGGAGGATGAGGGGAAGGGTGAGGGAGGGGGGAGGATGAGGGGAAGGGTGAGGGAGGGTGGATGAGGGAAAGGGTGAGGGAGAGTGGAGGGGGGAGGATGAGGGGAATGGTGAGGGAGGGGGAGGATGAGGGAGGAAGGGTGGGGGGGTGGAGGGAGAGGATGAAGGGGGAAGGGGTGAAGGAGGGGTGGAGGGAGGATGAGGGGAAGGGTGAGGGAAAGGGTGAGGGAGAGTGGAGGGGGGAGGATGAGGGGAAGGGTGAGGGAGGGGGAGGATGAGGGGAAGGGTAGGGAGGGAAGATGAGGGGAAGGGTGAGGGAGGGTGGATGAGGGAAAGGGTGAGGGAGAGTGGAGGGGGGAGGATGAGGGGAATGGTGAGGGAGGGGGAGGATGAGGGGAAGGGTGAGGGAGGGGGGAGGATGAGGGGAAGGGTGAGGGAGGGTGGAGGGGGGAGGATGAGGGGAATGGTGAGGGAGGGGGAGGATGAGGGGAAGGGTGAGGGAGGGTGGAGGGGGAGAGGGATGAGGGGGAAGGGTGAGGGAGGGAGAAGATGAGGGGAAGGGTGAGGGAGGGTGGAGGGGGGAGGATGAGGGGAAGGGTGAGGGAGGGTGGAGGGGGGAGGATGAGGGGAAGGGTGAGGAGGGGTGGATGAGGGGAAAGGGTGAGGGAGAGTGGAGGGGGGGAGGGATGAGGGGAATGGTGAGGGAGGGGGAGGATGAGGGGAAGGGTGAGGGAGGGGGGAGGATGAGGGGAAGGGTGAGGGAGGGGGAGGATGAGGGGAAGGGTGAGGGAGGGGGGAGGATGAGGGGAAGGGTGAGGAGGGGAGGGGGGGAAGGGGGGAGGGAGGGGGGAGGGGGGGAGGGATGAGGGGGAAGGAAGGGTGAGGGAGGGTGGATGAGAAAGGGTGAGGAGGAGTGGAGGGGGAGGATGAGGGGAAGGGTGAGGGGAAAGGGTGAGGGAGGGAAGATGAGGGGAAGGGTGGGGAAGGTGGATGAGGAAAAGGGTGAGGAGAGTGGAGGGGGGGAGGATGAGGGGGAATGGTGGCGAGGGAGGGGGAGGGATGAGGGAAGGTTGAGGGAGGGGGGAGGATGAGGGGAAGGGTGAGGGAGGGTGGATGAGGAAAAGAGGGTGAGGGAGAGTGGAGGGGGGAGGATGAGGGGAATGGTGAGGGAGGGGGAGGGATGAGGGGGAAGGGTGAGGGAGGGTGGATGAGGGAAAGGGTGAGGGAGAGTGGAGGGGGAGGGATGGGGAATGGTGAGGGAGGGGGAGGATGAGGAGAAGGGTGAGGGAGGGTGGAGGGGAGGGATGGGGGAAGGGTGAGGGAGGGGGAAGATGAGGGGAGGTGAGGGAGGGGTGGAGGGGGAGGATGAGGGGAAGGGTGAGGGAGGGTGGATGAGGGAAAGGGTGAGGGAGAGTGGAGGGGGGAGGATGAGGGGAAGGGTGAGGGAGGGGGGAGGATGAGGGGAAGGGTGAGGGAGGGGGGAGGATGAGGGGAAGGGGTGAGGGGGAGAGTGGAGGGGGGAGGATGAGGGGAATGGTGAGGGAGGGGGAGGATGAGGGGAAGGGTGAGGGAGGGGGGAGGATGAGGGGAAGGGTGAGGAGGTGGATGAGGGAAAGGGTGAGGGAGAGTGGAGGGGGAGGGATGGGGAATGGTGAGGGAGGGGGAGGATGAGGGGAAGGTTGAGGGAGGGGGGAGGATGAGGGGAAGGGTGAGGGAGGGGGGAAGATGAGGGGAAGGGTGAGGGAGGGTGGAGGATGAGGGGAAGGGTGAGGGAGGGTGGAGGATGAGGGGAAGGGTGAGGGAGGGTGGAGGGGGGAGGATGAGGGGAATGGTGAGGGAGGGGTGGATGAGGGGAAGGGTGAGGGAGAGTGGAGGGGGGAGGATGAGGGGAATGGTGAGGGAGGGGGAGGATGAGGGGGAAGGTTGAGGGGGAGGATGAGGGAAAGGGGTGAGGGAGGGTGGAGGATGAGGGGAAGGGTGAGGGAGGGTGGAGGGGGGAGGATGAGGGGAAGGGTGAGGGAGGGTGGATGAGGGAAAGGGTGAGGGAGAGTGGAGGGGGGAGGATGAGGGGAAGGGTGAGGGAGGGGGGAGGATGAGGGGAAGGGTGAGGGAGGGGGGAGGATGAGGGGAAGGGTGAGGAGGAGTGGATGAGGAAAAGGGTGAGGGAGAGTGGAGGGATGAGGGGAATGGTGAGGAGGGGAGGATGATGGGAAGGGTGAGGGAGGGTGGAGGGAGGAGGATGAGGGGAAGGGTGAGGAGAGGGTGAGGGAGGGGGAAGATGAGGGGGAAGGGTGAAGGAGGTGGGATGAAGGGGGAAGGGTGAGGGAGGGGGGAGGATGAGGGGAAGGGTGAGGGAGGGGGAGGATGAAGGGGTGAGGGAGGGAAGATGAGGGGGAAGGGTGAAGAGGGGAGAGGTTAGGGAGGGGATGAGGGGAAGGGTGAGGGAAGGAGGATGAGGGGAAGGGTGAGGGAGGGGAGGGATGAAGGGAAAGGGTGAGGGAGAGAGAGAGGGAAGATGAGGGGAAGGGTGAGGGAGGGTGGAGGGGGGAGGATGAGGGGAAGGGTGAGGGAGGGTGGATGAGGGAAAGGGTGAGGGAGAGTGGAGGGGGGAGGATGAGGGGAATGGTGAGGGAGGGGGAGGATGAGGGGAAGGGTGAGGGAGGGGGGAGGGGGGAGGATGAGGGGAAGGGTGAGGGGAAGGGTGAGGGAGGGGGGAAGATGAGGGGAAGGGTGAGGGAGGGTGGAGGATGAGGGGAAGGGTGAGGGAGGGGGAGGATGAGGGGAAGGGTGAGGGAGGGGGGAGGATGAAGGGAAGGGTGAGGGAGGGGGGAAGATGAGGGGAAGGGTGAGGGAGGGTGGAGGATGAGGGGAAGGGTGAGGGGAGGGGAGGATGAGGGGAAGGGTGAGGGAGGGGGAGGATGAGGGGAAGGGTGAGGGAGGGGGGAGGATGAGGGGAAGGGTGAGGGAGGGGGGAGGATGAGGGGAAGGGTGAGGGAGGGGGGAGGATGAGGGGAAGGGTGAGGGAGGGGGGAGGATGAGGGGAAGGGTGAGGGAGGGGGGAGGATGAGGGGAAGGGTGAGGGAGGGGGGAGGATGAGGGGAAGGGTGAGGGAGGGGGAGGATGAGGGGAAGGGTGAGGGAGGGGGGAGGATGAGGGGAAGGGTGAGGGAGGGGGGAGGATGAGGGGAAGGGTGAGGGAGGGGGGAGGATGAGGGGAAGGGTGAGGGAGGGGGGAGGATGAAGGGAAAGGGTGAGGAGAGGGGGAAGATGAGGGAAGGGTGAGGGGAGGGTGGAGGGGGAGAGGGATGAGGGGAAGGGTGAGGGAGGGTGGATGAGGGAAAGGGTGAGGGAGAGTGGAGGGGGAGGATGAGAAGGAGGAGGTGAGAGAGGGGGGAGGATGAGGGAAAGGGTGAGGGAGAGTGGAGGGGGGAGGATGAGGGGAAGGGTGAGGGGAGGGGAGGATGAGGGGGAAGGTTGAGGGAGGGGGAGGATGAGGGGAAGGGTGAGGGAGGGGGGAAGATGAGGGGAAGGGTGAGGGAGGGTGGAGGGAGGAGGATGAGGGGAAGGGTGAGGGAGGGGTGGATGAGGGAAAGGGTGAGAGAGT
>BOPN01003420.1:117500-127500 GCA_017312705.2 Penaeus japonicus | reverse complement strand
TTTTACATTTCTAGTAATTATACACTTCTGGTGATTTTACACTTCTAGTAATTTTACACTTGTGGTGATTTAACACTTCTAGTAATTTTACACTTCTAGTAATTTTACACTTCTAGTAATTTTACACTTGTGGTGATTTTACAATTTTAGTAATTTTACACTAGCAGTAATTTTACACTACCAGTAATTTTACACTTCTGGTGATTTTACAGTTCTAGTAATTATACACTTCTGGTGATTTTACATTTCTAGTAATTATACAGTTCTGGTGATTTAACTCTTCTAGTAATTTTACACTTCTAGTAAATTTACACTACCAGTAATTTTACACTTCTAGTAATTTTACACTTCTAGTAGTTTTACACTTCTAGTAATTTTACACTTCTAGTAGTTTTACAATACCGGTAATTATACACTTCTGGTGATTTTACACTGGTAGTAATTTTACACTTCTAGTAATTTTACACTACTAGTAATTTTACACTTCTAGTAATTTGAAACTTCTAGTAATTTTACACTTGTGGTAATTTTACACTTGTGGTAATTTTACACCTCTGGTAATTTTACACTCCTGGTAATTTTACACTTTTAGTAATTTTACACTACCAGTAATTTTACACTTGTGGTAATTTTACACCTCTGGTAATTTTACACTTCTGGTGATTTTACACTTTTAGTAATTTTACACTACCAGTAATTTTACAACTCTGGTAATTTTACACTTCTGGTGATTTTACACTTTTAGTAATTTTACACTACCAGTAATTTTACACTTGTGGTAATTTTACACTTCTGGTAATTTTACAATTCTGGTGATTTTACACTTTTAGTAATTTTACACTACTAGTAATTTTACACCTCTGGTAATTTTACACTTCTGGTGATTTTACACTTCTAGTAATTATACACTTCTGGTGATTTTACACTTCTGGTAATTTTACATTTCTGGTAATTTTACACTTGTGTTAATTTATACTTGTGGTAATTTTACACTTGTGGTAATTTTACACTTGTGGTAATTTTACACTTCTGGTAATTTTACACTTCTAGTAATTTTACACTTCTGGTAATTTTACACTTCTGGTAATTTTACACTTCTGGTGATTTTACATTTCTAGTAATTATACAACACTTCTAGTGATTTTACTTCTGGTAGGTACAGTTCTAGCAATTTTACACTTTTAGTAATTTTACACTTCTAGTAATTTTACACTTGTGGTGATTTTACAATTTTAGTAATTTTACACTACCAGTAATTTTACACTTCTGGTGATTTTACATTTCTAGTAATTATACACTTCTGGTGATTTTACATTTCTAGTAATTATACACTTCTGGTGATTTAACACTTCTAGTAATTTTACACTTCTAGTAATTTTACACTTCTAGTAATTTTACACTTGTGGTGATTT
This sequence comes from Penaeus japonicus, assembly GCA_017312705.2. Taxonomy (NCBI): domain Eukaryota; kingdom Metazoa; phylum Arthropoda; class Malacostraca; order Decapoda; family Penaeidae; genus Penaeus; species Penaeus japonicus. The sequence continues at coordinate 126,088 of BOPN01003420.1, read as the reverse complement.
TACAATTTTAGTAATTTTACATTACCAGTAATTTTACACTACCAGTAATTTTACACTTCTGGTGATTTTACATTTCTAGTAATTATACATTTCTAGTAATTATACACTTCTGGTGATTTAACACTTCTAGTAATTTTACACTTCTAGTAATTTTACACTTCTAGTAATTTTACACTTTTAGTAGTTTTACACTTCTAGTAATTTTACACTTCTAGTAATTTTACACTTTTAGTAGTTTTACACTGCTAGTAATTTTACACTTCTAGTAATTTTACACTACTAGTAATTTTACACTTCTAGTAATTTGAAACATCTAGTAATTTTACACTTGTGGTAATTTTACACTTCTGGTAATTTTACACCTCTGGTAATTTTACACTTCTGGTAATTTTACACTTTTAGTAATTTTACACTACCAGTAATTTTACACTTGTGGTAATTTTACACCTCTGGTAATTTTACACTTCTGGTGATTTTACACTTTTAGTAATTTTACACTACCAGTAATTTTACACCTCTGGTAATTTTACACTTCTGGTGATTTTACACTTTTAGTAATTTTACACTACCAGTAATTTTACACTTGTGGTAATTTTACACTTCTGGTAATTTTACAATTCTGGTGATTTTACACTTTTAGTAATTTTACACTACCAGTAATTTTACACTTCTGGTAATTTTACACTTCTGGTGATTTTACACTTTTAGTAATTTTACACTACCAGTAATTTTACACCTCTGGTAATTTTACAATTCTGGTAATTTTACACTTGTGTTAATTTATACTTGTGGTAATTTTACACTTGTGGTAATTTTACACTTGTGGTAATTTTACACTTGTGGTAATTTTACACTTCTAGTAATTTTACACTTCTGGTAATTTTACACTTCTGGTAATTTTACACTTCTGGTGATTTTACATTTCTAGTAATTATACACTTCTGGTGATTTTACACTTCTGGTAATTTTACAGTTCTAGCAATTTTACACTTTTAGTAATTTTACACTTCTAGTAATTTTACACTTGTGGTGATTTTACAATTTTAGTAATTTTATACTTCTGGTAATTTTAGACCTCTGGTAATTTTACACTTGTGGTAATTTTACACTTCTGGTAATTTTACACTTCTGGTGATTTTACACTTCTGGTAATTTTACACTTCTGGTAATTTTACAGTTCTAGCAATTTTACACTTCTAGTAATTTTACACTTGTGGTGATTTTACAATTTTAGTAATTTTACACTACCAGTAATTTTACACTTCTAGCAATTTTACACTACCAGTAATTTTACATTTCTGGTGATTTTACATTTCTAGTAATTATACACTTCTGGTGATTTTACATTTCTAGTAATTATACACTTCTGGTAATTTTACTCTTCTGGTGATTTAACACTTCTAGTAATTTTACACTTAATTTTACACTAGTAATTTTACACTTCTAGTAATTTTACACTTCTAGTAATTTTACACTTCTAGTAGTTTTACACTTCTAGTAATTTTACACTACCGGTAATTTTACACTTGTGGTAATTTTACACTTCTGGTGATTTTACACTGCTAGTAATTTTACACTTCTAGTAATTTTACACTTCTAGTAATTTTACACTTCTAGTAATTTTACACTTCTAGTAATTTTACACTTGTGGTAATTTTACACCTCTGGTAATTTTACACTTCTGGTAATTTTACACCTCTGGTAATTTTACACTTGTGGTAATTTTACACTACCAGTAATTTTACACTTCTGGTAATTTTACACTTCTGGTAATTTTACACTTCTGGTAATTTTACACTTCTGGTGATTTTACACTTCTAGTAATTTTACACTTCTGGTGATTTTACACTTCTGGTAATTTAACTTTTTTGGTAATTTTACACTTCTGGTGATTTTACACTTTTAGTAATTTTACACTACCAGTAATTTTACACTTCTGGTAATTTTACACTTCTGGTGATTTTACACTTCTGGTAATTTTACCCCTCTGGTAATTTTACACTTCTGGTAATTTTACACTTCTGGTAATTTTACACTTCTAGTAATTATACACTTCTGGTGATTTTACACTTGTGGTAATTTTACACTTGTGGTAATTTTACACTTCAGGTAATTTTACAGTTCTAGGAATTTTACAGTTCTAGTAATTTTACACTTCTAATAATTATACACTTCTGGTGATTTTACACTACCAGTAATTTTACACTTTTAGTAATTCTACAGTACCAGTAATTTTACACTTCTAGTAGTTTTACAATTCTAGTAATTTTACACTTGTGGTAATTTTAAACTTCTGGTAATTTTACACTTCTGGTAATTTTACACTTCTGGTGATTTTACACTTCTATTAAATTTACCCACTTCTCTAGCAATTTTTACACTAGTAATTTTATGTTTGTGGTAATTTTACACTTCTGGTAATTTTGCACTTCTAGTAACTTTACTTCCAGTAATTTTACACTTCTGGTAATTTTACACTTGTGGTAATTTTACACTTCTGGTGATTTTACACTGCTAGTAATTTTACACTTCTAGTAATTTTACACTACTAGTAATTTTACACTTCTAGTAATTTTACACTTCTAGTAATTTTACACTTGTGGTAATTTTACTTATTGGTAATTTTACACTTCTGGTAATTTTAGACCTCTGGTAATTTTACACTTGTGGTAATTTTACACTACCAGTAATTTTACACTTCTGGTAATTTTACACTTCTGGTGATTTTACACTTCTAGTAATTTTACACTTCTGGTGATTTTACACTTCTGGTAATTTAACTTTTTTGGTAATTTTACACTTCTGGTGATTTTACACTTTTAGTAATTTTACACTACCAGTAATTTTACACTTCTGGTAATTTTACACTTCTGGTGATTTTACACTTCTGGTAATTTTACACTTCTGGTAATTTTACACTTCTGGTAATTTTACACTTCTGGTAATTTTGCACTTCTAGTAACTTTACTTCCAGTAATTTTACACTTGTGGTAATTTTACACTTGTGGTAATTTTACACTTCTGGTGATTTTACACTGCTAGTAATTTTACACTTCTAGTAATTTTACACTACTAGTAATTTTACACTTCTAGTAATTTTACACTTCTAGTAATTTTACACTTGTGGTAATTTTACACTTGTGGTAATTTTACACTTCTGGTAATTTTAGACCTCTGGTAATTTTACACTTGTGGTAATTTTACACTACCAGTAATTTTACACTTCTGGTAATTTTACACTTCTGGTGATTTTACACTTCTAGTAATTTTACACTTCTGGTGATTTTACACTTCTGGTAATTTAACTTTTTTGGTAATTTTACACTTCTGGTGATTTTACACTTTTAGTAATTTTACACTACCAGTAATTTTACACTTCTGGTAATTTTACACTTCTGGTAATTTTACACTTCTGGTAATTTTACACTTCTGGTAATTTTACACTTCTGGTAATTTTACACTTCTGGTAATTTTACACTTCTAGTAATTATACACTTCTGGTGATTTTACACTTCTGGTAATTTTACACTTCTGGTAATTTTACACTTCAGGTAATTTTACAGTTCTAGGAATTTTACAGTTCTAGTAATTTTACACTTCTAGTAATTATACACTTCTGGTGATTTTACACTACCAGTAATTTTACACTTTTAGTAATTCTACAGTACCAGTAATTTTACACTTCTAGTAGTTTTACAATTCTAGTCATTTTACACTTGTGGTAATTTTAAACTTCTGGTAATTTTACACTTCTGGTAATTTTACACTTCTGGTGATTTTACACTTCTAGGAATTTTACAGTTCTAGGAATTTTACACTTCTAGTAATTATACACTTCTGGTGATTTTACACTACCAGTAGTTTTACACTTTTAGTAATTCTACAGTACCAGTAATTTTACACTTCTAGTAGTTTTAAAATTCTAGTAATTTTACACTTGTGGTAATTTTAAACTTCTGGTAATTTTACACTTCTGGTAATTTTACACTTCTGGTGATTTTACACTTCTGGTAAATTTACACTTCTAGCAATTTTACACTTCTAGTAATTTTATGTTTGTGGTAATTTTACACTTCTGGTAATTTTGCACTTCTAGTAACTTTACTTCCAGTAATTTTACACTTCTGGTAATTTTACACTCCTGGTAATTTTACACTTCTAGTAATTTTACACTTCAGGTAATTTTGCACTTCAGGTAATTTTACACTTCTGGTAATTTTACACTCCTGGTAATTTTACACTTCTAGTAATTTTACACTTCTGGTAATTTTGCACTTCAGGTAATTTTACACTTCTGGTAATTTTACACTTCTAGTAATTTTACACTTCTGGTAATTTTGCACTTCAGGTAATTTTACACTTCTGGTAATTTTACACTTCTAGTAATTTTACACTTCTAGTAATCTTACACTTCTTGTAATTTTACACTTCTGGTAATCTTACACTTCTTGTAATTTTACACTTCTGGTAATCTTACACTTCTTGTAATTTTACACTTCTGGTAATCTTACACTTTTAGTAATTTTACACTTCTAATATATTTACACTTATGGTCATTTTACACTTCTGGAAATTATACACTTCTAGTAATTTTAAACATCTAGTAATTTTACACTTCTAATAATTTTACACTTTTAGGAATTTTACACTTCTGGTAATTTTATACTTCTAGTAATTTTACACTTCTAGTAATTTTACAATTCTGGTAATTTTACACTACCAGTAATTTTACACTTCCAGTAATTTTACACTTCTGGTAATTTTACACTTCTAGTAATTTTACACTACCAGTAATTTTACACTTCCAGTAATTTTACACTTCTAGTAATCTTACACTTCTTGTAATTTTACACTTCTGGTAATCTTACACTTCTTGTAATTTTACACTTCTGGTAATCTTACACTTTTAGTAATTTTACACTTCTAATAAATTTACACTTATGGTTATTTTACACTTCTGGAAATTTTACACTTCTAGTAATTTTAAAAATTAGTAATTTTAAACATCTAGTATTTTTGCACTTCTAGTAATTTTACATTTTTGTAATTTTACACTTCTGGTAATTTTATACTTCTAATAATTTTACACTTCTAATAATTTTACACGTCTAGTAATTTTACACTAACAGTAAATTTACACTTCTGGTAATTTTACACTTCTAGTAATTTTACACTTCTAGTAATTTTACACTTCTGGTAATTTTACGTTCGTGGTAATTTTACACTTCTGGTAATTTTGCACTTCTAGTAACTTTACTTCCAGTAATTTTACACTTTTTGTAATTTTACACTTCTGGTAATTTTACACTTCTGGTAATTTTATACTTCTAGTAATTTTACACTTGTGGTAATTTTACACTTCTAGTAATTTTACACTTCTGGTGATTTTACACTTCTAGTAATTTTACACTTTTAGTAATTTTACACTTTTAGTAATTTTACACTACCAGTAATTTTACACTTCTGGTGATTTTACACTTCTAGTAATTTTACACTTTTGGTAATTTTACACTTTTAGTAATTTTACACTACCAGTAATTTTACACTTCTGGTGATTTTACACTTCTGGTAAATTTACACTTCTAGTAATTTTACACTTCTGGTGATTTTACACTTCTAGTAATTTTACACTTTTAGTAATTTTACACTACCAGTAATTTTACACTTGTGGTAATTTTACACTTCTAGTAATTTTACACTTTTGGTAATTTTACACTTTTAGTAATTTTACACTACCAGTAATTTTACACTTCTGGTAATTTTACACTTCTAGTAATTTTACACTTTTGGTAATTTTACACTTTTAGTAATTTTACACTACCAGTAATTTTACACTTCTGGTAATTTTACACTTCTAGTAATTTTACACTTTTGGTAATTTTACACTTCTGGTGATTTTACACTTCTGGTAATTTTACACTTCTGGTAATGTTTCAGTTCTAGCAATTTTACACTTTTAGTAATTTTACACTTCTAGTAATTATACACTTCTGGTGATTTTACACTTTTGGTAATTTTACACTTCTAGTAATTTGACACTTCTAGTAATTTTACACTTCTAGTAGTTTTACAATTCTAGTAATTTTACACTTGTGGTAATCTTAAAATTCTGGTAATTTTACACTTCTGGTAATTATATACTTCTGGTAATTTTACACTTCTAGTAATTATACACTTCTGGTGATTTTACACTTCTAGTAATTATAAACTTCTGGTGATTTTACACTTCTAGTAATTATACACTTCTGGTGATTTTACACTTCTAGTAATTTGGCCCTTTTAGTAATTTTACACTTCTAGTAGTTTTACACTTCTAGTATTTTATAATTGTGGTCATTTTACACTTCTGGTAATTTTATACTTCTAGTAATTTTACACTACCAGTAATTTTACACTTCTAGTAATCTGACACTTCTAGTAATTTGACACTTCTAGTATTTTTACACTTCTAGTAATTTTGCACTACCAGTAATTTTACACTTCTAGTAATTTGACACTTCTAGTAATCTTACACTTGTGATAATTTTACACTTCTGGTAATTTTACACTTCTGGTAGTTTTACACTCGTGGTAATTTTACACTTGTGGTAATTTTACACTCCTGGTAATTTTACAATTCTAGTAATTTTACACTTATGGTAATTTTACACTTCTAGTAATTTTATACTTCTGGTAATTTTACACTTTTAGTAATTTTACACTTCTAGTAATTTTACACTTCTGGTAATTTCACACTTTTAGTAATTTTACACTTCTAGTAATTCTACACTTCTGGTAATTTTACACTTTTAGTAATTTTACACTTCTAGTAATTTTACACTTCTAGTAATTTTATACTTCTAGTAATTTTACACTTTTAGTAATTTTACACTTCTAGTAATTTTACACTGTTAGTAATTTTACACTTCTAGTAATTTTACACTTCTAGTAATTTTACACTTTTAGTAATTTTACACTTCTAGTAATTTTACACTGTTAGTAATTTTACACTTCTAGTAATTTTACACTTCTGGTAATTTTACACTTTTGGTAATTTTACACTTCTAGTAATTTTACACTTTTAGTAATTTTACACTTCTAGTAATTTTACACTTCTAGTAAGTTTACACTTCTAGTAATTTTACACTTTTGGTAATTTTACACTTCTAGTAATTTTACACTTTTAGTAATTTTACACTTCTAATAATTTTACACTTTTAGTAATTTTACACTTCTAGTAATTTTACACTTCTAGTAAGTTTACACTTCTAGTAATTTTACACTTTTGGTAATTTTACACTTCTAGTAATTTTACACTGTTAGTAAATTTACACTTTTAGTAATTTTACACTTCTAGTAATTTTACACTTTTAGTAATTTTACACTTCTGGTAATTTTACACTTCTGGTAACTTTGAACTTCTAGTAATTTTACACTACTAGTAATTTTACACTACTGGTAATTTTACACTTTTAGTAATTTTACAATTCAAGTAATTTTACACTTTTAGCAATTTTACACTTCTAGTAATTTTATACTTCTTGTAATTTTACACTTCTAGTAATTTTACACTTCTAGTAATTTTACACTTCTGGTTTTTTACACTTCTAGTAATTTTACACTTTTTGCAATTTTACACTTCTGGTAATTTTGAACTTCTAGTAATTTTATATTTCTAGTAATTTTACACTTTTAGTAATTTTACACTTTTGGTAATTTTGAACTTCTAGTAATTTTACACTTCTAGTAATTTTACACTTCTGGTAATTTTACACTTTTGGTAATTTTACACCTCTGGTAATTGTGCACTTCTAATAATTTTACATTTCTAGTAATTTTACACTTCTAGTAATTTTACACTTTTGGTAACTTTACACCTCTGGTAATTGTGCACTTCTAATAATTTTACATTTCTAGTAATTTTACACTTCTGGTAATTTTACACTTCTGGTAATTTTACACTTCTGGTAATTTTGAACTTCTAGTAATTCTAAACATCTAGTAATTTTACAGTTCAAGTAATTTTACACTTCTGGTAATTTTTCACTTCTAGTAATTTTACACTTCTGGTTATTTTACACTTTTGGAAATTTTACACTTCTTGTAATTTTAAACATCTACTAATTTTACACTTCTAGTAATTTTACACTTCTACTAATTTTACACTTCTGGTAATTTTACACTTCTTGTCATTTTAAACATCTACTAATTTTACACTTCTAGTAATTTTACACTTCAAGTGATTTTACACTTCTAGTAATTTTACATTCTGGTAATTTTACACTTCTAGTAATTTTACACTTCTGGTATTTTTATACTACTAGTAATTTTAAACATCTAATGTTACAGTTCAAGTAATTTTCCACTTCTAGTAGTTTTACACTTCTGGTAATTTTAAACATCTAATAATGTTACAGTTCAAGTAATTTTCCACTTCTAGTAATTTTACACTTTCAGTAATTTTCCACTACTGGTAATTTTCCACTTCTAGTAATTTTACACTTCTGGTTATTTTACACTTCAAGTAATTTAACACTTTTAGTAATTTTACACTAGTAATTTTACACTTCTGGTAATTTTACACTTTTAGTAATTTTACACTTCTTGTA